>JANIPN010804547.1:0-10530 GCA_027478595.1 Erythroxylum anguifugum
TTCTTACCTTTCCACAACGTTTTTGGTACGCTTCGTTGTCCAAAGTTAGCATCTTCCCTCAACGTCTCTGTTCCATTTTGTTTACCAGTTCCTGTATGTGCATGCCATGTTCCTGCTGTTAAGTGTTCTTTGAAGGGAAAAGATGGGATTTTTTAATACTTCGATGGGGTTTCTTGGTTTTGGATTTGGACTTTTGCTTGGCTTCTTTCTATATATATTAATATATATATAATATTAATTAAAAATTAAAAAAATATTTATTTTTTAAAATTTTTGGGGGGCCCAGTGCATATATCTCCGTCAGTGGTACTAAGGGAGCTTTGGAGGCTCTTGCAAGTGTTGATAAACACTCAATCTCTATACTGTTTTCTCATCCTCTTCTTCATACTAGTGAAACACCACTAAAAGTGAGAACCTTGGACGTAGATAGTTTTAAACTATCAAACCAAGTAAATCTAGTCTTCTTTACTTTTCAACGTTTACATTCCTGCAAAATTGACAAGGTCTTATCAAGTTCTTGTGTTTAAAAGATAGCAGTAAAGCAGTAATATCCCAACAGAAGTAGTATCAGAGCATTCAAGAATCCCTGGGACATTTCTTGGACTCTCCAAGCATCAAGATTCATTCAAGAGCAGTCAGTAAGTAAAGTCTTTAAGATTCTTTACATTACAGAAATCATGGTAAGCAAGGAAATGGATCTATTTTTTAGTAAAAAAGACTTTACCATCTGAAAACTCCATATGCAAGCTCTTCTTGAATCTTATGACTGTTATGGTGCCATAGATGATCAATATGACCTAGAGACTGATCCTATAAAGAAGCTAAAGATTCAAAAACTTGCACATTGCAAGTTAATGCTTCACTTATCACCAACAGTGATAAGAAAAGTTCAGAATTGTAACACTGCACAGAAGCTTTGGATGAAACTTGATGAATTGTATGTCAAGAAGTGTCTTCCTAACAAGATAACACTTCTTCACAATCTTGCTAACTACAAGATGAACACTTCAGTCTCCTTAGATGATAACCTAGACTTCTTCTTTAAGCTAGTTCAAGATTTAAAAACTACAGATGAGAAAATTTAAGAGGAACATCAAGCTGTAGTGATAACTTGCATTTTGTGCATGTTAATTGTGTGTGTTTTTATGTTCTTTTGATATGCTTATGTGATGTTTTGCTTGTGTTTCTATGGTAATTCATATCTATATATGTTCTAGATGATAAAAAACCAAAGTGATGCAATTTGGAGTGAATTTGGCTAATCTAGAACTAGACAGGATTTCAACATGACCATGTTGAAGGTGCTGCGACGTTAGCAGATTGTTACCTATGAATCTCAGATTAATTACCTTGGGATTTGGGCCCAAATGACACAACCCATTATGTTGGTCGAAGTCAAGTTATTTTGTAGCCCATTGGAGCCTTATTTTCATGTTTTATTGGGGCCCACTTTGTTTATTGTAAAGAGAAAAACCTAGCCTATAAAATAGTCCCACTTTAGGAAATTAGGAGACGATTTTACGATCAGCTTTAAGGAGTGGAATGACGGCAGCAGCTCTTGGTGGGGAAAAAGATAGAACAACTCTTCTCTACGATATATTGTCTTTTACTATAGTTATGCGTGGCTAACTTTTCATCTAGACAAGGTATCTAATGTTCGATTAATGTAATTTGTGAGATTCCTTTGATTTAATTGCTTTTGTTTATCTCTTATGTTTGTTTGATCTTCGTGCTTTAATTGATTTTTAATGTCGTGTCTGTTGATTAATGAGGCCTATTAATTAATTAACTTGGTGATAAATTGCCTAATAGATTAGTGAATCCGTGATTTTTGTCTATCGAAGTGGCGAATTAATTTCAATTAAGAAATTAGTAAGATTAAATAATTTAGTCTAAATTGATTGTGGCTTTTTCGATTCCGTTGGATAAGACAAAGGTCCATTAGAGTCTACTACTGCCATAAATTATATTTTGCAGAGCTTTACTTGGGAAAGTCTAATTGGTTAGGGTAATAATCTGCAGAGCTTTACTCGGGGTTATTAAATAATTACGAATGGATTGGTTGATATGTGTTGTTCACTGTTTGCTATAACTTTGTCCATAAGAATGAACTAAATTTATGTTTATGAGTTTATGATCAGATTACAGTATCGAACGGAGGAGTACCTTGGCTAGGTCTTTCTTTATATTGTTTTCAATCTTTATTTTTAATTGCTTTCTGCGTGATTTCGTGTTCCAAAATTAGTCATTCCTAAATCAATTCTTTTTATTTTATTATTTCTCCACAAGTAAAAAATTGCTACACTGGTCTCTGTGGTTTGACCCTATTCACCACTTTGCTCGTTTAAGTGTTTTAGAGTAGGACTTTATTTTTTTTGGTTTGACACGCCATCAAATTTTGGCACCGTTGCCAGGGACTAGTGTTTAAGTTTTTGTTTGTTTGTGTTGCTAATCATTTTTTCTAGTTGTTTGCATGTGGCATTGTGTTTCTCCAGGTGATTTATTGTCTGATCCGGAGATAGAGAAGATCGCAAAACAACTCAGGAAAGCTACTAAACTGCGTAAGACATAAGCTTCTAGTTTTGCGCAAGTCTTGCCTGCCTTTGAGACCGAGTTATTGGAAGATTTTGAAGAGGCAGAGATAGCAAATCAGTAACCTATTCCACCTACGCAACCAGCCAGAAATCGAGCTCCTGCAACTCTGAGGGATATGCTTACACCACCAGTAGAGGATCAACCTCTATGTATTCAGTATCAGGCTGCAGATGATGGGTTTGAGTTGAAGGCTGGGTTGATTCAAGCATTGTCGAAATTTCATGGGTCACCTTCTGATGACCCGAACAAACATCTCAAGGATTTTCATGTGGTATGTTCTAGATTCAAACTGAGAGGCATAACAGAGGATTAGTTGAAACTGTGTGCTTTCCCTTTTTCCCTAGAGAGCGCAACTAGAGACTGGTTGTATTATCTTCCACTTGGGACAGTGGATACATGGCTTGATATGGCGCGGTTGTTTTTAGAAAAATACTTCCCAGCTTCCAGGGCTACTAGTTTGCGTAGAGAGATTTGTGGCATTAGACAAAGAGAAACAGAAAATATGTATGAATATTATGAGAGATTCAAGAGGCTTTGCGCAAGTTGTCCTCATCATGGAATTACAGAGCAGAGCTCCTTATTCAGTACTTCTATGATGGGATGTTACTGAATGATAGAAAAATTCTTGATGCTGCTAGTGGGGGAGCCATAGTGAACAAGACGCCTTAGGAGGCCAGAAACTTAATTGCAGCAGTGGCTGCAAATCTTCACCAGTTTAGGTATCGTTCAGAGACACACACTCGCGGTGTCCATAAGGTAAGTAGTTCTAAACTCAAAAGTAGACTTGAAAAGATTGCTGAATTGTTGGAAAGACAAGTTATTAATTCTTCCAATGCTAATAGTATCAATGCAAATGCAGTAACCAAGGGACCACAAGTCCCTATTTGCCATATTTGTGGATTTTAGGGTCATTTTACTTATGCTTGCCTAACTCTGCAAGATGATACTGTGGAAGCCAACGTCAATGTAATCAATGATAATTATCAGTCTTAGAGAAATATATGATCCCTATTCGAATACTTACAACCTAGGATGGAGGGATCATCCTAATATGAGAAATGGGAGAGGGTCGTAAGGTCAGAGTAGTCAACAGTGTTAGCCTCAATAGCAACAGTAGTAGCAGCATCCGAGGCCTAACTATGGTGATTGAATTTCCACCTTGGAGGATCTTATGTCACAGTTGACTAGGGCTCAATTGACAACCAATACACAACTGTAGAGTTTGCTTCAATTTTAGACTAATTCAGCACAATTTCAGGCTCAGACTAATAAAAATTTTCAACAGCTGAGGGAGCAAATTAGTCAACTGGCTGCTGCACAGAATCAAGAGAAATTGCCCTCCCAGCCTACTGTCAATCCTAGGTAAAATATCGATTCCATTACCTTGCATAGTGGAAAAGAAATTGAAATTGCTGGAGGATCACAGAAACTTCAACATGACCACGTTGAAACTGTAGAGCCAGAAAAAGAAGCTGAAATTGAGGAAATCATAATAGCCAATCCAGAAAGGCCACCGTTTCCACACAGGTTGGCCAAGAAGAAGAAATTGCAGAATGATGAGGAGACCTTAAATATTTTTGAGAAAGTGGAAATCGACATCCCCCTTCTCACATTGCGTAGACAAACACCAAGGTACTGCAAATTTCTGAGAACTTGGTTACTAGCATGATCGAGATGAGAGGCAATCAGCGTGTGATGATGAGTGAGAACGTCTCAGCAGTGTTGCAGGGCAAGTTACCAATAAAGGTCTATTCCTTGTAATATTGGCAATGTTGGTCTAGAACGGGCTATGCTAGATTTAGGTGTTGAGATATGGAGCCTAATAAAATATACTGCACTTTACACCAGGCCCACATTCGTGGATCCAACTAAAAAAAGAAAACCCTAGCGTTATGTCTTTGTATTTTATTCTCCTAGTGTATCATGTTATCAGAAAACAATTCACAGTGAATTAAAAAAAATCCTAGCCGCCCGTGGACGTAACTATATTTTGGTGAACCATGTAAATCTGTGTATTCATTTATTTTCGCATTGTTCTTTGATTATTGTGATTGATCGTCCATAACAACTAGTATCAGAGCTTGGTTCGTATCATAATAATATGAAAAGATGGAAGCCGAAAAGTTTCAAATTGAGAAATTTGATGGAAACGATTTTGGTTTCTAGAAGATGCAGATGGAAGATTATCTGTATCTAAGAAACCTCCATGAACCCTTGTTAGGGATGAAGTTAGAAACCATGAGACAGGAGGTTTGGGATCTGAAAGATCGGCAGGCGCTAGGGTTGATTCATTTTTCATTGGCGAGAAACGTTACCTTCAACATCGTTAAGGTACAAAAAATCATCGAATATCAATAAGGTATATCTGATGCATCGTTTGTTCAATCTGGAGATGTCTGAAAGCGGATCTGTTACAGATCATATTAACGAATTTAATATGATTATCAGTCAATTAAGCTCTGTTGATATTAATTTTAATGATGAGATTAGAGCCCTGATTTTGATGTCCTCCGTACCTGAGTCGTGATATACTATTGTTTCTACAATTAGCAGTTCGCGTGGGTCTGAGAAGCTAAAGTTTGATGAAATCCCAGATGTTGTCTTGAGCGAGAGCATTCGCAAAAGGGAAAACGGAGATTCGTCTGGTAATGCACTCAGTATCGAAGGAAGGAGCAGGAGAAAGTCAAAGGGAGGCCATAGTAAACTTAGTCAATCGAAATAAAAAAGGCGGGGAAAATCTAAAGGCAGAAACGAGGTCTTTTGCTAGGACTGTGGTGAAAAAGGACATTTTACGAAGGATCGCCTTGCACCTAAGAAGAAGAAAGGTCAGAGGAATAATAAGTCTCATGAAGATGATGATTCTGTATGTTCTACGAAAGACATTGGTGACGCCCTAATTCTTAACGTGGACAGCGCGGTTGACTCCTGGATACTTGATTCTAGTGCATCATTCTACTCTTCTCCGAGCAGAGAGATATTTCATAATTTCAAGTTTGGAAATTTTGGAAAGGTGTATCTTGCTAATAACAAAGCCTTAGAGATTGCTAGAAAAAGGGACGTGTATATACAAACCTTAGGTGGAGGTAGATGGAAGTTGTAGGATGTCAGATATATTCCTGATTTGAAGAAGAATTTGATTTCTATTGGTCAGTTAGATAGCGCGGGTTACAGGGCAGTACTCAGGGAGAGTTCCTAGAAAATTGTGAAGGGGGCTATGGTGATAACATGTGGCACAAAATCTAGAACTTTATCCAGTACCGCAGGGTGTTCGAATACGATTGCTACAGTCTATAGTATATCTAGCTCGAGTCTATGGCATAACAGACTAGGACATATGAGTCAGAAGGGGATGAAGATGCTAGCTTCAAAGGGGTATCTGTAAGGTTTGAAATATGTTGATTTGGGTTTTTGTGAGAGTTGTGTTCTAGGAAAGCAGAAACGGGTTAGTTTCATAAAGGCTAGTAGAGAACCAAAGGCAGAACGGTTAGAATTAGTACACACAGATGTGTGGGGGCCATCTCTAGTCTCCTCTCTTAGTGGTTCAAGATACTACGTCACCTTTGTTGATGACTTCAGCAGGAAGGTATGGGTTTACTTTCTAAAACATAAGTCAGATGTTTTTATTACCTTTAAGAGGTGGAAGGCTGAAGTTGAAAATCAGACTGGGTCGAAGATTAAATGCTTAAGGTCTAATAATGGAGAAGTTATGTGTTGATGATGGAATCAGGTGCACCAGGACAGTTCCTGGCAAGGAAAGACACAATGGGATTGATGAAATGATGAGCAGAACATTGAATGAGCAAGCAAGAAGCATTGAGGTTACATGCTGGCTGTCAAAAATGTTTTGGGCAGATGCAGTGAGCACAACAACATACGTGATAAATAGAGACCCTTTAGTTCCTTTGGGTTTCAAGATGCCAGAAGAGGTTTGGTCGGGTAAGGAGGTCAAGCTTACTCACCTGCGGACTTTTGCGTGTGCTGCCTATGTTCATGTTGATCCAGAGAAAAGAGGCAAGCTTGATGCAAAGGCTTTGAAGTGTTATTTCACTGGGTATGGTTCGGATCAGTTTGGATACAGATTTTGGGATGACAAGAATAGGAAGATCTTGAGACATTGTGATGTGCCATTTGATGAGAATGTCCTGTATAAGGACAAGTTTGGGGTGCAACTTGAAGATGCAGAAGAAGTGGGAGCTAAGGTTCAGTTGTCCAAAAATCCAGAAAATATTGTTGCAGAATCAGAACAGTAGCCAGTCAACCTGAGCTAGTGTTGACAAGATCTACTAGGGTTATCAGGCCACCTGAAAGGTATTCACTATCCTTGCATTATTTTTTGTTGACTGATGAAGGAGAACCAGAATCTTTTGATGAGGCTTTGCAGGTGAAGGATTCAATCAAATGGGAGCAAGCCATGGATGATGAGATATGGTCACTTGAGAAGAATGATACTTGGGAGTTAACTGAGTTGCCTACAGGGAAGAAAGCTTTGTTGAACAAGTGGATCTATAGGATAAAGAATGAAACTGATGGTATAGTTAGGTTCAAGGCTCGATTGGTGGTTAAGGGATATTCACAAAGGAAAGGTATTGACTACACAGAAATATTCTCTCATGTTGTGAAGTTAACCACAATCAAAATTCTGTTAAGTATTGTTGCAGCATAGAACTTGCACCTTGAGCAGATGGATGTAAAAACAACATCTTTACATGGGAATCTAGAGGAAGAAATCTATATGCAGCAACCTGAGGGATATGAGGTTCCTAGTAAGGAACACATGGTGTGTAAGCTCAAAAGGAGTTTGTATAGATTGAATCTGGCTCCAAGACAGTGGTATAAGAAGTTTGACTCCTTTGTGTTCAGAAACGATTATCATTGGAGTAAAAAGGATCAGTGTTGTTACATCAAGAAGTTTACTGACTCCTTTGTTATTTTACTTATGTATGTGGATGATATGTTGATTGTAGGTTTAAGTATAAAGGAGATAAATAATCTTAAAGGTAGATTGTCATCAGAGTTTGAGATGAAAGATTTAGGTGCAGCAAAGCAGATTTTAGGGATAAGGATTTCCCGAGACCGGTCTGCTGGAATTCTAAATTTGTCCCATGAGCAATACATTTAGAAGGTGTTATCCAGGTTCAAAGTTGATGATGCTAAGCCTAGGAGCACACCTTTGGCTAACCATCTTAAATTGTCAAAGGAGCCATCACCCAAGACAATTGAGGAACGTGAGCATATGACAAAAGTGCCTTATGCTTCTGCAGTTGGGAGTCTGATGTATGTTATGGTCTACATTAGGCCTAATATAGCACATGCAATGGGAGTTGTGAGCAGATACATTTCAAATCCAGGGAAAGAACATTGGGAAGTTGTGAAGTGGCTTCTGAGATACTTGAAAGGAACAGTCAACACCTCATTTTGTTATGGGAATGGCAAAGTAGTGCTGGAGGGTTTTGTTGATGCTGATCTTAGTGGAGATATGGATTCAAGCAAGGGTACGTCCAGGTATGTCTACACTATAGATGGGACAGCAGTGAGTTGGATGTCTAAACTTCAGAAGTGTGTCTCTATTGCATCTACAGAGGCTAAATATGTTGTAATAGCTGAAGCTGGTAAAAAGATGATATGGTTGACTGATTACTTGGAAGAGTTGGGCAAAAAGTAGCATAACAAGGTTCTCTTCACTGATAGTCAGAGTGTCATACAGCTGGTGAAGAATCCAGTTTATCATTTTAGAATTAAGCACATCTGGCACAGGTACCACTTCACTCGTTGTTTGGTGGAAGAAGGTGAGATGTGTTTGAAGAAGATTGATGGTGCTAAAAATCTGGCAAACATGTTGACTAAAGGTGTGGATGCTGGGAAACTGGGGTTGTGCAAGGCCTCAGTTGGTCTTCTACCATAGCGTGAGAGATGTTGCGGCTAGGTGAGTTTGTTGGATACATTAGTATGGAGAATGAAGATGGTTGGGTTGATTGGATCAGTCTCCAACTGGGAGAATTGTTGAAATATGGAGCTTGATAAAATATATTAGACTTTACACTAGGCCTATGTTCGCGGATCCAACTAAAAAAAACCCTAGCGTTATGTCTTTTGTATTCTATTCTCCTGGTGTATCATGTTATCAAAAAAAACAATTCACAATGAATAAAAAAAACCCTAGCCATCTGTGGACGTAGCCATATTTGGTTAACCACGTAAATCTGTGTTCGTTTATTTTCGCATTGTTCTTTGATTATTATGATTGATTGTCCATAACACTATGGTGCACTATGGTGAACGACCTGATCTAAAGAGTAAGCCGTTCAGTTTTGTCTGTATTATTTATTTTTTTGTGATTAAGCTTCCCTAAAAAATTGGTAGAAACCTTTATCCAATTTACCATTTTTTGACAGAATTTTTGTTTGACTGCAAAGAATCAAGTGTTGGAGTACTTGTCTCTGGTCCAAAGAAGATGAGACAAGAGGCAGCGACAATTTGTTCATGCGGTTTGGTAGATAACCTGCACTTTGAGTCCATCAGCTTTAGTTGGTGATTGATGCTAGACATTTCCAATAAAGGGTTTCTGTCAACTTCACCGTAATGTGGTTGATATCCTACCAGTGTCCTTTGTGTTTGTTTTTAAGAATTGCATGCATAGTGTTGATTGGAGTGGCTAGGAGTTGAAAAATCAGGCATCAACTCAGTAATGCCCCATTGTTGGTTCCTTCTATAGCAGTGCTGCATTTAATGAACAATGTCTAGTTTTTTTGTGCCACTTCAAACTAGCTACAAAGTACTTTGGCCAAACAATCTCCTTTAAAATAATTGAAATGAACTCCTTACTAATTCGAAAAGAGTCTCTCTGTAAGTTAGAGATAAGACTATGTATTACTAAATCTCTCTAAACTCTGCATTTTAGCAGAACTTTTATTGAATGTTGTTGTTGTAACTTTTTACCTATATTTACATATTTTTTATAATAAGAAAGCGTGATTATTATTTTTAATAAAATTTATATTTTTTAAGACACATATTAATAATTTAAAATTAAATAACAAAGTCGATTGTACTGAATTTTTAATATAACAAAAGTAAACCTATCTCTTTGCACGACTTTTTGTTGAGTCCAAGTGTTGAGTCATTTAAATTGCATATATTTTAGACTTAATTTTTGTTAATGTGTTGAAATTGGTATCCGAAATTTATGGAAATGCTTTATAATTGTTTACAGATAGTTTTCAACATTCTAAGGACAAAAAAGGACCAAAAAGGCGCAAAAGAAGGAAAGAAATCCGAAATCCCAATCTGGACGAAATGCAGAGATTAGGCGTGGGTACGCTTAAGGATGGAATCTGAAATCTGCAGAAATTCCAGAATTTGTTTCCAATTAAAACACAATCTTTTAAGATCCTTTTGCCCTCTTTTCAAGAAGTCTCCCACCAAAAATAGAAGATCACCTAATCTGGACAGAATCAAGGAGAAGATAATGAGGAGATCCACATCCAATAGGAGACTTTGTGATTGCCAAACATATACATATATTATATTAGGGTTAGGGGATCATCGTGTATTTTCTTTCTTTGGGAGGAATGTCGCACCTTCTATTCTTCTTGCTTTTCTAGTTTATGTCTTCTGCAATTCTCAAGTAGTGTTATCGTAGGATTTAGGAGTCTTGGACTGCCGCACCTTCAATTTCTTCTTACTGTCACGATTTCTGCATAGGTTCAATTAGGAGTTTTCGTATTTTCATAAAAACCCAGATGGAGATTGTTTCTTTCATTGTTTTCTTTTATTTCAATTTAATTATGAGTAGCTAAATTTTCTTATCTTGGTTGAGGGATCCATGTTACATGTTATTATGGTGAGATAATTTAGATACGTTTTATGATTATTGATGAACATTGGATAATTTCATATCTACCTTTTTAATTGAATTTGTTAGTTTCTAGGTGTGCA
>JANIPN010804975.1:0-10527 GCA_027478595.1 Erythroxylum anguifugum
ATAACAATTTGCAGTATCAATTGTCCTTGGAAAAATTATAATGCAATCAATGTCAATTTGCACAATTTTACTAACAAATTGCATAAAACATAATCTCACTGCAAGGGACTAATTTAAGCACAAAATCACGAATTAAGAGTCAAGAAGTACATTAAGAGCCATGAAAATGTAGCCAATTTATATGATCAATTTGGGTTCAACCACTTACTACACATATTCAACTTCATTTTTGCTTTCATTTTACTTCTAACTTTCACCTTAATTCTTCCCATTTCAAAATCTCTTATCCACTAAAAACACCAAAGAAAAACATGAATCTATCCACGTTTCTCATTCACTACTTTACTCTTTTCTATCATTTCGAATTCAAAAATTTTCATTTATTAGTTCTAACTTCTAAAAAAAGTTTGGGGTCCAACAATCCTCCTCCCCCTAAAGAATTTCGTCCTCGAAATTCTTGCGTAAGTGATCAAACAATTAGAGGTAATGCAGTCTTATGTTTTTCTCAATCTTGCAAGTAACTCTTTCACTTGAATAATTTCTTCCAAACTACTATATTCAGCAAAAATGTTCGATTTAGCTACTTATTCAAATACCCTACTATCTTAATTGGTTCCCCAATACATCTTGGGTTTCTTTCAATTTCCTAATTGACTTACCTTTCTCGAATGATTTTTTTCCATAGTAGTTATCTTTTCGGCATAATCACCTATATCATACTTCCATCGTGTTACTTTGATTCATCTCATGATTTTAGCTATAGGAATCATAGATTATCTCTTACACCATATCTATATATAGATCTCGTATGCACTCAATCACATTATTCACCAATATAACCAGATTCTCAACTGGGTGCTCCTAATAATTGGTGGACATAACCTTGAGAACTTCTACATATATCACTATCATTCGTTTCACTTTCTATACGTACATTCTTAATAAATTTAGAAGCATAAACGTATGGCCATCTTAACATTCTGATATCAAATTCACTAACACAATCTTCTACAGGACCATAACTCTTATCACACCAATTAAACAATCATTTTCAATTCCAAGTTCAACCTTTCAATTCTTCTTTATTGTACTCCTTAAATCTTGTCATTTTCACCTATGTCTCTATTTCTTTCTCAGTCGATTCATGAAAACCTTTTCACATCCATATCAATTCAAGTACATGTCCACAATGAAATTTTGTTACCTTATTTGCCGACATAACCACAAATACTAAACCTATGTCTAATATATCGGGCTATGTCATATTTCTTATTTCTAAATATCCACAAACTTTTCTTATTTTACACTCTAACAAAACTCCATTCTTCTCATAGTTTCTAATAGTCCAAACTTTTATCGAAGGTTCATACATGTGACTCATGCGGTTGCAATTACTGGGATTCTATACTCATCAGTACCCTTTTCTAATTGTGAGGAATCAGGTGCAGCAGATCCTTACAAAACTCCTCATGTTCCGTAACGAGGTGGCATTTTACTCATTCGATAAGACATTATCTTTAAGCTTACTTTCATTTTAATCTTATTTCCTACATGTATGCATGATATGCATGTCACTTAATGCAACATATCAGTTCACAATACAATAATTAATCACATAGCCTACCAATTCATAACACTATACATTGTAAGCCTAGGCAAAACCTAGGCTTTGATACCAAACAATGTAGGACCCCGCTTTCGGAGCCCAACATTTGGAGTCATCAAAACGTGAGCCTATTATCCTATAGGGTTATTTCTATGAACCCTTATTAGCCATCATCCCATAAGGGTGGCGTGCTCGTACCAGTCAAATATCAAAAACAAACTCAACCATTTTAACAAAGAAATCAATTATGATCATACACAACCGAAACTACTTCAATATATCATTTCATTACCAAAGCAAAAGAGTTTGAAAAACTTTATTTACATATCAAAAGCCACAATGTTGGCTTAATACAAAATACACATGATACAATTGAATGCTTATGCTTAAAATGATTATAAATTCAAAAAGTTTTTGAACTAACTTAATTACAAAAGTCTCTATTCTTGATGTTTGCCAAAATTTGCAAGGATCAATGCAGATCTGCTTCTTCTTCACCTACAGAGTGGAAGGTAATAGGGTGAGCTACAAAGCTCAGTGGCTTATACATTTATAGTCATTGGCAACAAGCCATACAATTCAGGCACACACATATAATATATATATATATATATATATATACATATACTATTTAATCTAGCAATTCTATCATCAACAATTCAAGCTCAAATTTTCATAATTTGAATGTCATCATATAGAATATCATGAAGATTCATCCATCAAAACATAACACTCAAATATGCATTGTAATGCATAAACAAATGGTTCGAGGGTTCTATAGAAATAGAATAGAGAAACCGAAATTTGCACCATGAACAGAATGAGTCCATTTTTAGAGCTCATATGCCACAAGCGGGCATCCGGGAGAAGGCTCTTGTCAACGTGCACGTGATGAACAGAATGATTCCACTCTTGCCCAAACAGAAGCACGTAATTATGCTCAAAAATTATTTTATCAATTCCTCATACTTTTCATGCTCTTTCCTTTCTTTTCATTTATGCAAAATGTCATGACATATTTCAAGGCATAACATAAAACACATCATAATGAATTTTTTACATCATAGCAATTCACAATTTAGCACATATTCACGCATAAGACATTTAGCTCATATTACACAACAACTATAAATATATTACCCACCTAATTTGCTTGCAAAAATCTAAGTCAAGGTTGTCTTTCCCTTTTGCTCTTGGGTAGGATTCTCTTGGTTCCTTAAAACAAACCAAGTCTCATTCAATAGAAATCCAATTGAAAATCCCACAATGCAAAATCGCTAAAATTGATTCTAGAATACTTAAACCCAAGCATTTTCTAAACTCCATGAACTAAAATCCTTCCAAAAATCCAAAACATTCAAAAAGATCTTACCTCCATTCTTCACCAAATGAAGGGATTTTTAGCTCAAAAGGCAGCTCTTCTCTCCCTCTACCTTTTTCCTTTCTTGAACAACTCCAAAATCTCTATTGAATACTAAGAAAAAATTAAACCCTAGCTTGTTTTCTCTTCTTTCTCTCCTTCTCTTTTTCTCTTCGTATTTCTCTCTCTTCTGCATGACACTCTCTCTTTTTCTCTTCAATTTTTGTTCCTCTCTCTTCTTAAAATGAAAGACAACACTTCTTCTTCCAATTATGCCCTTAATGATTGAGAAATGTCCAATTTGCCCTTCCATTTACGCCTTATGTATTTTATGCTTAAGTGTCTTGCCAAAAGTACCCTTGAGCATTCTAACATAAAACTTTCTTCTAGAAAAATGTTCTCCATTGTCTTAAATTTCTAATGACACTAAAATCATTCAATTTGGTTCAGAAATCTGAAAGTATTGCCTAAACATTTTCGGACTGTTCTTATATTGAAACAGTACACAATACTTAAATTCCTCCCAGAAATTGAAAGTCTCAGAGACTGAATTAGATTTTGATTTCTTCATACCATTTATAGCTACATGTCTCTAATTTATTTTGAAACAATAATCATCTCATTCTGAGCTCTACCGGTCCAGAAATCATCAAAATACCAAAGTATGTTCAGTAAAACATCCAATTCATACACTTCCAATCGATACCCTTACTTTGATTCAAACAATCTTCTTTGGATCAATATCAAATGCTATCAAATTCTATGTAGGGACAGAAAAATGTGTTAAAAAACTATTGGTCCAATAATCACTTTGTTTGGAGGTCAGATAGCAAGGTTATGGCCGAAAGAATCAAACATAAATTTTGCCCTCAATTGTATTGCACCTATCTAGGGAAAATTTGCATGACTTTCACTAGAGATGCCTGATTAAAATCTTGTTAGGACGATTTCAAAGCGTACTTTGAGACCTACAACTTTCCTAGACGAAAGGTAAGATGAAACCAGACAAAAGGCTAGATGATTTGGGACAATTGGCATAACTTTCACTATAGATGTCGGATCAAGGTTATTTTTAGACAGTTTGAAAGAGGATTAAATCGATATTTGTGTTATGCCCCAAGCCTAAGTCTTGAAAGAGATATATATGAAATATTAAATTTGTCCCAATGAATCTAAAAAATCTTGTTTTTTAGAACATGATGAGATAGAGAAGCCATTGCAATTGCCGAAAATACTAACCCAACTAAAGGCACAAAAATAGAGGGTAAGTCATTGAGAATTGTCATAGAATGAGCATCTCTTATTTTGATTTTTATTGTTCTATTAATTTTTTTGTTATATTATATTTTTCAAAATATATCTAATATATCTTCAAATCATTCTAATTCGTATATAATTATACTAAGTATATCTAAGTGAGTATATATAATAAAATACCAGGAATATAAAACTGAGTAAATAAACTTATTCTTCTTTTTATTTTTATTATCGTTTTCCTATCTTATAACTTTCATTTTATTAAATTTAATTTATAAATTGACTTTGAATTTTATATTTGAATTTTATAACTTTAATGCATTTTAGAACTCTTTACCTTTCAGAAAAGTCTAACGATAATAGACTCCCTACGTTTGTTTTATTCTTCTGAAGGTGGGAGAAAAGATAAAACTGATTATTAATCAAATCAAAATTTAAGTTTGAAACTCACGTAATTAGCCTCTTTTGGTTAATTCTAGAAAAAATGGGGCAATTAACTATGGATCCGTATGAGGTAGGAAACCCTCAAGTACGGTTCTAAGGAAAGGAAATTACTCGTCTATTCCTATTCTGACTGAGGAGAACAGGCCATTCGGTAGGACGACTCTAAACTTGCGGAGGCTTGCTTCGAACAAGCCGCTGAATATTGGAAACAGGCTATATCGCTTACTCCTGAAAATTATATTGAAGTACAGAATTGGTTGAAGATCACAAGGTGTTTTGAATAAGATAAAGAAGACTCTCTTTTATTTTTTATTATTTCTTTTAATAAATTGAAAAAGAATTTTTAACTTTTATGAAGATCTCAACGATAAATTCTATAACCTGAAGGGTCAAAAATGGACCAAACGATAGGGTCAGACAAAACTAGATGAAGGGTCAGACGAATTGGAAAAATTGCCATAACTTTTCCTATAGATATCTGATTAAGGTGTTCTTTGGATGGTTTGAAAGAGGGCTTCAACTACAACTTTTATTAATATTTTTAATACAAATTCTTTCAAAAATGGATCAAATGATAGGGTCAGATGAACAGTGCACCAGATGATATGACGTCATCACCAGACGATATGACTTCATCAGACGATACTTCATCACAGACGATATGACATCATCACTAGACGATATGACGTCATCAGAAGATATGACATCCTCAGATGATACAATCTATACTCCTAAGCATCTCCACTTATAAGGATCATAACTTTCGACTCCAATATCTAAAAATTTCATACTATATATCGTTGAAAGATAAAAGAAAGACCTACAACTTTCTAGAAGATAACTTTGTCTAATTCTATCTAGATCAATCAAGAATTTCACCTAAGTCAGAACACAAACTTTACATTCATCCACCAATGTATTGCACCCAGTTCTCAACTTTATAACAAATTTTGAGATTCCTAAAGACAGAATTTAAATTTGATATATTCATAAGAAATGTAGCCATATGTTTTTAGTTTAATCCAAATCAAGAATCATCTCGTTTGGATAATTACAGAAAAAGTTATGGCTAAAAGATTGAAGCATATTCAGTGAACATTTTCCATATCAACTACCCATTTTGTTTCAAAAACTACCCTTAACACAACTCATACCAAGATCACATTTTTCTACTTCATTTACTCCTCATTCTCAACTCCATTTCAGATCAATATAATCCACAAAGAAATTATAGTCCATGATTAATCATGAACACTAATAACAAAACATACACACACACATATATATATATATATCCTTCATCAACTTACTACACATATTCAACTTCATTTTTGCTTTCATTTTACTTCTAACTTTCACCTTAGTTCTTCCCATTTCAAAATCTCTTATCCACCAAAAACACCAAAGCAAAACATGAATTTATCCACGTTTCTCATTCACTACTTTACTCTTGTCTATCATTTCAAATTCAAAATTTTTCATTTATTAGTTCTAACTTCTAAGAAAAGTTCGGAGTCACAAAACCCCTCACCCAGACCTCCCCTTTGGCCTTCTTCCCCTAACCCTAACTTCATCAAAAATGTGAACCCCAACCATCAAGACCTATCTTTGAAGATATCTTCTTCTAGTATGGTGTCTACGACAAAGTGGTCGTTAACATCCTCTTTTATTATTCCTTCAAAAGATCTTGTGCCTTTTTTTAACACTCAAGATATTGCAATCTTACAAGATTCGGAGAAAGCGCAATTAGCCAAAACTTGGAAATCAGTTGTTTCGGACATGGTGGTGGAGTCCAGTGATGCAAAGGCCTTGGACTACTAGCCTCCAGAGATAAAGGACGATCAGATTTTTTTCATCTCCCTGCCAGAACTAGCATGCAAAGGAGCAGCTTGTTTCCGTAATGCATTGATTAGCTTTTTTATTGGTAAGCAACCTGTATTTCCAGTAGTTCAAGGAGCTTTATCTAAAGCTTGGCTAGCTTTTGGTTTAACTGAAACAATGATTACATGTTCGAATAAATTCTTGTTTAAGTTTGATTCGGAGGAAGGGTTGAACTCTGTTTTGGAGAAAGGTCCTTGGCATATCCAAAGGAAGCCTTTATTTTTAAGGAGATGGAGTTTGAGTGATGGTGAGAAGGATGACATTCGGTATGCTCCAGTGTGGACTCGTTTCCACAATATACCATACAAATATTGGAATAATGAGGGGTTAGGCCAAATTTCCAGCTCAGTGGAGAAACCGCTATTAATAGATACACAAACAACAAAGATGTCCAGGATTCTGTATGGCTGAATGTGCGTGGAAGTGGAGCTACAGAGAAAGTGACCTTCTAGCGTTCAGTTGGCTACTTATAATGAAGCTGGACAATTAACCTTTAAGGAAGTTCAGATAGAGTATAAATGGAAATCGGAACAGCACACACCGAAGTAGGAGTGGGGGCCTACAAGTTGTCTTTTTGAGAATGGGATGCTATAGGAGTTGGTCACATAGAAGGTTTCACAACCACTTATTGTTAATCAGCCTACTGAGATTGGTGTTGATCAAGGCCCTGAGGAGGCACAACAAATTCCTAAGGAGGCAGCTCAAATTGTTCAAGATGTTAATCTTGATAGCAGACCTTTATTTGTTCCAACTAATCAAAGGAAAGGCAAAGGAGTTCAGGAGAATCCAGAGGTTCCAGAAGAGTGCCTTGCAGATGTTGAGCCTCCTGTTGTAAGTGAAGTGGGTAACCCCCTTTCTTATCATAATTTTGATTTGGTTCCTACTAATTCAATTGAAGTCCCACAAAGCCCGATTCAGTTTAATGGTGAAGATCAGGAGTTTACTATTAGGAAAAGTAGGAAAATTAGGAGAAAACCTAAGTCGTAGGTCTTTAGTGTAGTCTTTTCGTTCCTTTTATTATTGTATGTCTTTAGTTTTTTGGAATATTAGGGGTCTTAATAATTCAAAAAAACAACTAGCTATGAAGTCCTATCTTAAGATGTTGTCTGTTTCTTTTGTTTGCTTGATTGAGACTAAGATTAAATCTCTGTCTCATTTGAATAACATCTGCTCTTCATTATTTCCTATATGGCATAGTTATTGTAATTCATCTCAGGCTTCTAATGCAAGGATAGTGATAGCCTAGAATCTGGACTATTACATGTGTTCTCCTGTTGTTACTTTTGATCAACTAATTCATTTGAGGTGACTTTTAGTAATAGTGCTCCTTTTTTGTTACTTGTGCGTATGGTTCTAATAATTATAATCACAGGAAGTTCCTCTGGTCTACTCTATCTAATATCAGGTTGAGTGTTGGAAATCATTCGTGGGTTATTGTTGGGGATTTTAATGTTATTTTGTATTCTTACAATGTTGAACCTATTAGTTCTTTTGCGCTTACTGGTATGAAAGACTTTAGAGAGTGTGTTAAAGACTGTGTTTTGTTTGACTTAAACTTTAGTGGTCCTAGTTTCACTTGGTCTAATAAACAACAGGTGACCTTTTTATAGCCAGGAAGTTACATAGAGGTCTTGTCAACTCTCCTTGGATTTCTCGCTTTCTGAGATCCTATAGAGTGATTGAAAATCCTAACATCTCTAACTATTCTCCTGTGGTGATTAAGGTATTAGCCAACCAGCCAGCCAAAACGATCTTCTCTGTTTAGGTTTTCCAATTTCGTAGTTTCTCAACTTAATTTGCTTCATATCGTTGAGAAGGCTTGGTCATCTCAAGTTTGCGGAACTTCAATGTTCTGTGTGGTCTCTGAGCTCAAATTAGTTAAAAATGCACTCAAAACTTTAAACTCTGATTAGGTAGGTGATTTGAATGTTAAAGTTGCAACCTGTCAAGCTTGCCTTAATAATATTCAAGATCAAATACAACAAATGCTTAATATTTCTCATTTGATTGCCTAGGAAAATGAGGCTATCACAAATCTGATAAAGGCTATAGGGGACCAGGAAATGTTTTATAAACAATCTTCTCGTATTAAATGGATTAAAGAGGGGGATAGGAATACCAAATCCTTTCATAACTCCATTTTGTTACATAGGAATAGGAACAACATTTATTCTTTACTGGATGGTACTGGTCATAGGCTGGTTAGTTTTAAAGATATACAAAATTAGTTTCTAGGTTTTTTTCATAATACGCTTGGGAAAAATAAAGATATACTCTTCTCTAGAGAGCATGTGACTGCTTTGTTTCCTTCTCTTATTCCTGAAGATCTTAGAAACAATGTCATTACTGATGTCTCAGTCTAAGAGAGTAGGGATGTTTTTAATTCCTTTAACCCAAATAAGGCTCCTGGTCCTGATGGTTTTAATGGTTTTTTTTAAGAAAACTGTACATATTGTTGGTAATGATATTACTCTTTCCATCCAAGATTTTTTTCGACGTGGAAGGCTTCTTAAAGAGCTCAACTCTAGTTTTATTTCTCTTATCCCAAAGATGGACCATCCCTCCACTGTTTATGATTTTAGGCATATTTCTTGTTGTAACATGATTTATAAAGTGATTTCGAAAATCATTGTAAATAGGCTTAGAAACCTACTAATTCGGACCTTTGTTCGTACCCTTAGAGGTCAAATCAAAAATAATCTAAGGAAACAATATGGGGTGCAACCTCAGGTCGTTTCACTTAATTGTAACCTAAATAAATGGACCTAAGTTAACCTATATGTCATGCTATGCAAACTAATTGGGAAAAGGGGGGTTTGATCCTTGAAAACATTAATTGAACTAAAATGAAGTGTAAAAAGTACGTAAAATATATTTTTTGTATTTTAGGAATAGAAAACGGATGGATTAAAACAAATGAGTAAACAAGTGATAGAATCCTCTTGAAAATGAGCTTCGGTCATCATAGTTCGAAGTTGATTTATTTATGGAGTAGAAATCACTAAGCTTAAAAATGAAAACTTTAAAGGACTCTTTAAGTCTAGGATCTTGATCAATGGGACTCCATTTCTCAAGATCCCATTAAGCGCTCTTAGTTTGTGTGGTAGGATTTGCCAATGCAATGGGTCAAATGAAATCTAGCGTCAACTCACTATCAAACACAACCATACAAGATAATAGAGAATCAACAAGATCACAAGTAAACATATATGAGACTTCATATATTTAAGCTTAAAGTTCTACATCAACCAATCCAACTACACAATGAATACCCAACATTTGATTAAACTATAATCAAGTATATTAAACTACAAATCACAAACCCTAAACCTAGGAATTTATAAACTCATAGTTGAACATAGATTAACTACTCCCCTCTTAAGCTCATGGAACTCCAGCTATTGCTACATCTTCAATAGGAAGGAAAACACCTAGCCACGCATTGCAACCGGAAGCCTCACAACTAGGAAAGAATCCAAGCCACCCATGTTGGAAGTCGACAGTGAAAGATGGTGTAAGATGGAGGAAAAATGAGGGAGATATAAGAGAACGATGGAGTCGGCCCTCCCTTCTCAAGATGATGGAGTATAAATCAATATATATATGCCAACTCTCTCGAACTTATCCCAAAATAGGTTTCTTTTCAAAACGGATTGTCAGGTCGAGTTTGCACAGTAGGTAAAACTTCCGAAAATGGTTCGGGTCTTCGAAGGTTCGCCACGGCGATCTTTAATGGTTTCGCCGTGGCGAAACACTGACTTTGTTGTGACGAACTTTACCCGAAAGGTCTTTTCTTTATCTCATGACTTCCATTTATTTGTTCCACTTTTGGCTCTACTCTTCTTAAGTGACCTGCAATGAAAAGTAATAATTTGTAATATCAATTGTCCTACAAATTAAGGGAGTGCAATTGTTAATTAATTATGACAATTTGATCCTCAAATTACATTAATTCAAAACAAGCACTTTTAGGCCAAAT
>JANIPN010805085.1:0-10527 GCA_027478595.1 Erythroxylum anguifugum
AATAGGATTGAACACCCCCAGAATATTAGTAATAGCATGTCTAACATCTTGCTTCGTGTTAGAACTGAACATGATACTCGACTTCTGAAGATTAACTGCTTGTCCTGACGCCTCTTCATAAGTAGACAGGATATTCTTGATCCGACCACACTCACTGGGAGAAGCTCGGAAAAAGAAGAAACTATCATCTACGAAAAAGAGATGCGAGATGGTAGGGGCACCCTCACAAATCCGAACACCATGTATATTGCCGCGCAACTCTGTTTTACGCAATAAGGTTGAGAGGCCTTCCGCACACAAAATAAACAAATACGGGGAAAGAGGATCTCCTTGACGTAGACCCCTATTAGGACTAATAAGCCCCACACTGTTTCCATTAAACGCCACCGAATACCTCACAGTAGTCACACACAGCTTAATCCAGCCAACCCATTTAGCATCAAAACCCAACCGAGACAAAACAAACTCCAAATAACTCCAATCCACCCTATTATAAGCCTTGCTAATATCAATTTTAAACGCAACATCCCCACTTGATCCACGACTTTTGTTCTTCCTGTGATGAATCAATTCAAAAGCAACCATAATATTATCCGAAATTAACCGACCCGGAACAAATGTCGATTGCATGGGAGAGATAATTCTGGGTAAAATGACCTTGAGCCTGTTAGCAAGAACCTTGGCGATGATCTTATAAAGCACATTATATAACGCAATAGGCCGCAAATCCGTCATACTACTTGCATTATCCTTCTTCGGAATAAGGACAATAGTAGTATTATTTAACCCCTCAGGAAAGTCACATTTATCAAGCCACTCATAACTCTGAGTAAAAATATCATCACCAATAATACTCCAACACTTTTGGAAAAATGCCGGATTCATGCCATCTGGGCCAGGTGCTTTATCAGGGTGCATGTCAAAAATTGCTTTCTTAAATTCTGCCTGGGTAAAAGGAGCTAAAAGCTGAGCATTATCCTGATCACTCACTACCGGATTAATACATGAAAACTAATCAAAGTTATGACTTCCAATAGGAGTGCCAAACAAGTTCGTAAAATATTCCAAAACAATGGTCGCCATAGTATCATAGTCCAAGCATAAGTTACCAGAGTCATCCTTCAAAACAGAGAACTGATTAACACGCCTACGCTTCGACGCCTGAGCATGAAAAAATTTGCCATTCACCTCACCATGATTTAGCCAGAAAACTTTAGACCGTTGTTTCCAATAAATAGCCTCTTGAGCCAATAACCTAGACAGTTCGGTCTTAAGGGTCAATAAGGCTGGATCAGCTACATTCGTATTACGCAACAAATCCATCTGTTTCTTACCTTCCACAATCTGACCCCTAGTCGAGGAACCCAACACCTTATTCCATTCAATAAAAGAATCACTACAAGCGGCAATTTTTTCCAAAACACTAGGATTAACACAGCTTGTCCACGTCCTAGCGGCAACCTCCATAAACCCAGTTTCAGTTAACCATTTGTTTTCAAACTTAAATCTGCTGAGCTTTTTCACCAAAAAACCAATGTTCGCATAAAGCTTTATTAGATTATGGTCCAAATATGGGCTGATAAGGCTGAATAGCTTATAATAGGAAAAATGATCAACCCAGGCAGCGGAGACAAAAGCTCTATCCAAACGCTCCATAACAAAAGCATACGAACCCCGCCCACGCTCCCAGGTATACCCACAACCAGTGAGAGGCACTTCGATCAAATTACAGTCAACAATACAATCCTGAAATCCCTCTAAGAGAGCGCTAGGATATTCATGCCCACCAAGTTTATCGAAATCATACATTAAGTTATTAAAATCTCCCATACAAACCCACGGGAGAGAAGAAAGTCATGACAGAGATCTCAATAACGCCCAGGTGGAACGCTTGCGGTGTCTCTCAGGGAATCCATAAAAACCTGTAAAGCTCCATCTAAAGTTTTCTGAACAAACAATCTCAACATCAATGTGGTTACTCGAGTAACCCAGAACAGAAATATCTTTATTAGAATACTAAAGGAGGGCGAGACCTCCACTACGACCGATTTGGTCTATACAGAAGCAACAATCAAATTTTAAACTAACACGAATCTCCTCCATTCTAGCAGAGGAAACAAGAGTCTCACAAAGAAAAAGAAAAGAAGGCCTATGCTGTCGGACAATATCCTGTAATGTCGTGACTGCACGAGGATTGCCCAAACCTCGGCAGTTCCACGCAATGCAATTCATGGTGAACGGCGGGCCTCCTGAAAGAGATTGGCCGATTGAAAAGAAAATGGAGTTGTACCACTGTACGAGGAAGCAGGGGTGCCACCATCGTTGTCCCCATCATGATGATTCAACCTGGTTGAAGATGGGCGTTGACGTTTTTTCGAGTCATCCACCTCCATGACAGAACCTTCCTTCACATTAATGGGTTCAACTAAGTTGGTGGGTCGGGTTGTAAGATCTGGCCCAATCTCTGAAGAGGCCACAACATGAGGCCCATGTGTTGGCGGAAACGAAAACTGTCGAGGATAATAACCATAATTATTAAGAATCTTCATCTTCGATCCACCCACCCTATCTCCTGTTTGAAATCCCTGATTCACGGAGCTAAATCCGGTGTTTCCTTGTGTGGAGGGATCTCGACGCCACTGATTTGGCCGGTTTCGCTGTTGAGCCCGTATCTCAACGCAGATATCCTCCGTCCATTCCCGTTGAATCTCTGTCGCCGGCAACTTCGTAAGCTTTGGACAATGAGTGTCGCTATGTCCAATAATACCACAAAGGTAGCAGAGAAGAGGGAGCCGTTCATAGTTGGAAGAAACTTCAAAATGAGTACCCCCTTCCTTTTGGATCTTCTTGGTACGCATAAGAGGTTCTGTAATGTCCAACCGAACTCGAATCCGCATGTAGTTGATCATAGAGCTCCTCTTGTGGCCCGAATCATAATCCAGAAACTTACCCATCAGATTCCCAAGGTTTCGAGCTAGTGTTTCTGAAGCAAAGCCAGGCGGAAGATCGTGAACTCTAACCCAAAAATTCGTAGCGTGGAATTCAATATCTTCTTGATTCTCACCTTCCCGCAAATGATGAATCAGCATAAGACAATTGTTAAAGCTCCAAGGACCACCAGCAACCATCTTTCTCAAATCAACCTCATGAAAAAACTGAAACAGGTATAGACCATTTCCTCTTATCGGTTTGATGCACGCACCCTTAATCGGCCGCCAGAGGTACAATAAGGTCCTCTCCATAGCTTCAAAATTGATCATTCTTTCCCCAAGAAACCAACCCACCAGACTCAGCTTATAGTCTATTTCCAGTCCTCCCACATCAGAAGCTTGGACCACCAACTCCTCGTTCTCCTTGTCGTTAAGGGACAATCGATGAAACTCCGGCTCCATCATCGCCAAACCCAAAGAAAAAATCTAATAGAACCAAACATAACACCACAAAACTTGACAAGCAAGATGGGACATGCACTAAGGCATGACGAAAACTAACACTCGAGAGAAAACGAGGCAGACTTTCAGTCTCATTTATTTTCTAATATTATTAAAATAGTACTTATTACACTTTAAATAAGGTATAAGAGTAGTACCGTATACAATAATATATTGATGTCACAGATCCATAAGGTGTTATCTGTGAGTATGCTAAGAAATATCAATATGATCTAGTATTGGTGTTATTGACACATGATGTGGAAAATTGTGAGGAAATTTTTAGGATGTTATGAGAATGAACATGAATGGATGATGGCTAATGAGGGTTCAATGCAATAACCCTTCAAGGTAATATGCACGCTCACATTTCATGGTTTCGCAAGAGTTGGGTTCCGAAAACAGGATCCAACAATAGGTGGTATCAGAGTAAGGGTTAGATTCCGGAAACAAGTGGGATCCAACATCAATGGTATTAGAGCAAGCGTTGGATTCCGGAAACAAGTGGGATCCAACATCAATGGTATCAGAGCAAAAGGTTGGGTTCTGAAAACGGTGCCCAACAACAAATATAATCAAAATGCGAATTTATACACAATTGATCAAGTAAATGCATATACGTCCCTATACTTAAACAACACATTGTCCTCAATATTGATCTAGACCCTCCTTTTTGTACAGTTTTACTATAGTGTTGCATTTTTGTAGTCTCAGTTACTAAGAACTCTTTGTAATGTTGGTCTAGCTTCTACTATGGTTAATACAATTTCATTCATTTTTCAAATAAAAAATGATACATAATTAAAAACAAACACATATAACTAATGTAACAAACATATAGGTTGTTTAATTGCTTGGCCAAGTTACTTCAGCCTATAATGCTATCACTAAATCAATAGTGTGTTCTCCATTTTGATCTCTAAGTATTTGTTGCTATCTACCCTCTCTAATGTCTATAGACAACTATTGTATTTCATATTCTATAATAATTCATATGCATTATCTGCTGTCTTCTTCATTAATGAACCTATAGTTGTTGTATCAATGGTACATCTAGTAGGTGGATTTACTCCATTATAGAAGGTTTATAAAAGGAAATCCTTTGATAAGTTACAGTATGGTCAAATCATTTGTAATTTTTTGAATCTTTCCTGTGCTTCATATAGTGATTCCCCTTCACTTTGCTAGAAATTTGAATCTCCTTTATGATCCTTATAGTCTTTACAAGGAGTACTTAGCAAAAAAAATGCTTGTACCAATTGTTCCCATATTATCACGTTCCTTGGGCTAAAAGAAGTCAACCATGACTTGGCTCGATCTTTAAGCTTGAATGGGAATAACTTCATGTTGTTTTCATCCTCTGATAATCTATTGTACCTAAATATGACACATATATCTAAGAAATTCTCTACATGAGCATTAGGATCCTTATTGACCAGTCTATAAAACTAGACATTTGTTTGTAGCATATTCAACATAGTTAGTTTAATCTCAAAAGTATTTGTCTGCACTGGTGGTTTTGTGATCCCCTGTTGATTACCATTAAACCCTGACCTTATAAAGTCCATAAGGGTTCTTTGTTGTCCTTCTTGATTTCTTTATTTTACCATCGATATCTCTATAGCATCTTGGCTTGTTTCTTTGCAAATCTCCCTCTCCTATCTGGTGCTGTCAAAAAATTATGTATTAAAGAGTTTGCTTAAACTCCTAGTTAATCTTCTATTCATACACATAAAATTACATAAGAAAAGTTTTCAAATCCTTAAATTAATGTAACTCAAACTGCATTATATACTAATTTATCAATCTTTGATAACGATGTTAAAAACTTATTGAAGTTTAATTTAAACTAATTTATACCCCAAGTATATGGATTGTATCTTGTAGTATAAAAAGTATCATAGCAATGAGGATTGTATTAGTCACCTAACAATTCCTATAACACTTTATTTAAGATCAACAATATGATAATATAATGAGAAAATAAAATAAACTAAATAAAATTGATAATTGAATAATTGAACAAGTAGTAGTGAAATAGTTGATTAATTAATGATGAAAATTTAGGAATTACTTATATCCTTATTTGTTTTCACTTTACCTTTTTGATTTAACACTACTCGACCTAAATATGCAATAATTATGATTACCCTTTCTCAATATCTAACCAAGTAATCCCAGTTAAATAGATAGAAATTAAATTATGACCTCTTGATATATCAAAACTCTTCTAAACTATCTAATTAGATTTGAAGTAACTCTATGGTTAATTAATAAACAATTAAGATCTCTCTTCAATTGCCTATTAGTTTGATGCTTATAGGTCTATTATAGTACCAACTCTCATTGCCCAAAACAACATAGATTATTAAACCTAATCTTTCAGTTCAAATTGAATATAAAATAATATGCATACCAAATTATATTATATTAAATCAAGAACGTATAAGTTTAACAATAATTCAAGAGTAATCCCTAAAGGAAGTTTGGAAATCTATATCCATCATATATTCGAATTGATCCATCATTGACATTCAATAACAAGGAAAGAAAAGAAATGAATAGAGGTTTGAATTTTGAATGTCTTCTCTTTTTTCGCCTCAAGCTGGAAAATTCTACACCTTGTTTTATTCAAGACTTTGGTCTCTTTAATCTTTTTTTTAATGTTTCTAAAGCATTTTTTATTTTTTTATACTTTTCTATTTATAATCTTAACCCTCCTAGTGTTCTTTCTAGTGTTTCTCCACTTGTTCTTGTGCTTGCACAATATCTTTATCAGAATTATGCATGGCATGCACGATCATGACCAAGACTTCACCAAAAGGTCTTACTGCCACATGCATGATCATTTAGGTGCACAATCGTGTCCCATCATGTTCTTTAGCTCCTTCATCTTTTCTTCAATTTCCTGACTTCCTCATTATTAAACACACTTTCTAGGGTTTCTACACTTTTTTTTGTTCCTGCATAATATCTTTATCACAATTCTGCATGGCATGCATGATCATGACCAAGACTTCACCAAAAGGTCTTACTGCCTCATGCATGGTCATTTAGGTTCACAATTGTGTCCCATCATGTTCTTCAGCTCTTTCAACTTTTCTTCAATTTCCTTACTTGCTCATTATTAAACACATTAAACATCCCTTAAAGTGTATAATTAAGATCACATTCTTGCCTTAATTAAGAACAACCAAACAAAACACACAAAACATTAACAAAAACATAAATCTAAGTCTTAAACATATGATTGTCGTCTAATAAAACACTCAAAAATGCACTCTAAAGCCTACGAAACACACTATAATTTAGACCTATCAGGTCTCTTATATTATCTCTCTATCTATTTAGAGTCCATTGGGGTTTCCTTTGAAATCTGTGGCTGAAGGCACACAAAATTATGAACTAATAGCTCACTAGATTATTTTTCTTCTTCACTCTTATGTGGATCAGCTATTGTTCCACTAGGATAGGCTTAACCTCTATCCCTTTAAAGCCATATGCCATCAAAATCCTACCATTATTGTAACATCCCGTTACCTATGATGAGACTTGAATTGTGTATTATGAGAAATTATTGAGAAATTAGAAAGTACAATTCATGCTTATGCTAAATTTGACATGCACATTTTAACACATTAATATGATTGTACATGCATTCATGACATTTTCCGGGTATAATTGAGTTATTAATGCGATTAAAATGTGATTTGGAAATTTTGGTAATATTTCGGGCATTTCAAAATTTTTGGTGAATTTTTCAAAATTTGGTGTAATTTTTGGACTAAAGAAAAATATTGAATAATGGACCAATAATATCGTGACATGTGGCGGCTTAAAGATGAGGCAAATGGATCACATGCATGATGACATGTGGCAGTCTTATTTGGGAGACAAGTGTATTTCATGCAAAGAATACACGTAGCTAATGTTTAGTAAAGAAAGGTTAGAACATCTTCGCAATGGCCTTGGTCTTTACCGAAAATATCCATCACCAAGTTGTCCCTTGTTTCACTCACCACGAAAATCTTGTTTGTTAGTTTTACTGCAGGAATTTCGTTACAAACTCAAGTAAGTTATGTCTTTAGCTTTACTGAGTTTTGTAAAATGATTTTGATGATGGGTTAGTGTTAGACATGAGAACATGCATGCATGGAATTGTGAAGTTTGGTTTCGGTGTTAAATAGATTAGATGATTAATGTGAGAGTTAAGAATTGTTTAAAATGGTGTTGAATGGGCTCTAGTTTGGAAGATATATATATTTTGTCATGGTTTAGAGGAAACCGAAAATGGGTTGTTGTCACTGTACATGCATGCATCGTTTTTTTAGTGCCTGAATATAAGCTTGATTTTTGAGTTGTGCTTCAAATGAGTTAGAGGATTGATTGCAGTTATTGGAGTTAATTGATGTGAGATTGAGTTTTGGAAAAATTACAGTAGAGTGAGAAAGTGAAAAATCTGGAAAGTGGGAAAGACGAGTCTTCTGTAAACATTCGCCGCGACTCAACTTTGGTTCGCTGCGACTAAATCTTTTTAGTTCGCCGCGGCAAACTCTTGAGTTCACCACGACGATCTTTGCAAAAATTCCCAGAAAATCTGGTTTCTGGAGTGTTCGCCGCAACCATCTTTTTGTTCTCGTCGCGGCCATCTTTTTTGTTCTCATCGCGGCGAAGTCTCTTTCTTTACAACTCGAACATACTTTAGTATTTTGACCATAACTTTCTTTGTAGTCATCCAAATTGGGGGATATTTACTTTGGCGTACACTAGAGACATAGGGCTACAACTTTTATGAAGGAATGTAGTTTTAATTCGGTCTCTAAGATTTTCAATTGTTGGTTGGAATTTGAGGTAAGAATTCTACTGAAACTTAAGAACAATCTACAATATTTTGAGTATATCTTTTCTTATTCTGAACCAAATTGAATGATTTTCATTTCATTAGAAAGTTAAGGCATTGGAGAAAAACTTTATAGAAGGAAGTTTTGTCAAATTGTGTCATTTACCTTATCATATTTAGTGTGGAAAGTTGACCCATTTGTGTATTAGAGGAAAAATCTGAAGTGGTCAATGAAGTTATGAAATTGTTTGACATTGTTTTGTTTCGGTCCAATTGTAAATATACATAGTATTAAAGAGGGCTTTGATATCTGAATGATTTGTTGATAAGGATCACATTAGAGTACCCCGGAATTGTCATTGAACATGCATTGTGCATACTTTCTATACTTTGATATGCATAAAAGAACACTTATGCATTTGTGCAAAAATGTGATATTTGTGAATGTGTTTTGTATATTTTAGAGGAGCACATCGGACGCTAGTCGGACATTGTCGGACCATCCAAGCAATAGCTTATTGGAGCGTACTGTGAGTCAACCTAAAT
Source organism: Erythroxylum anguifugum (assembly GCA_027478595.1). NCBI lineage: Eukaryota > Viridiplantae > Streptophyta > Magnoliopsida > Malpighiales > Erythroxylaceae > Erythroxylum > Erythroxylum anguifugum. The sequence goes on from JANIPN010805085.1 coordinate 8,818, forward strand.
GATTTCCTAGGATTTATTCGATTTGATTTGATTTGTTTAAACTTCCAATATTATTGAACTACTTGCGATTTGTTTCTGAATTCCGAACTTGAAGTCTGAGGAGTTTGAAAGTTGGGGATGCATTGGAAGTGTTCTGATTTGAAGTGAAATCCTTTATGATATGTGAATTCTCAACGAATGTTGAATGTCGAACTTAGGTCCGATGATTATGAGTTTCTGATTGAACATCATATGTGATTGTCTGATATGGCATAATCAGTATTTGATGCATTGGAAGTGTTCTGATTTGATGTGAAATCCTTTATGATATGTGAATTCTCAACAAATGTTGAATGTCAGACTTAGGTCTGATGATTATGAGTTTCTAATTGAACATCATATGTGATTGTCTGATATGGCATAATCAGTATTTAATGCATTTCATAAAATGCATGCTTAGATAAATGCATTGTGACTTGAGTAGCTAGTATGAAGCGCTTCCACGTAGAGCTTTGTCTCGTGATATATGTTCTGCACGTAGAGCTTTGCTCCGTGATATATGTGTGTGCACGTAGAGCTATGCTCTGTGATTCTGTTCTGATTGAGCCCTATGGGCCAGTATTTGTATAAGCATGTGATAGACACTCAGTCACAACAATAAGAGCGAATGTGAGTCTCATGCATATAGCATTCATATAAGACTGAAATTCTTTGAATGATTTGCAAAGCTGAAGTGAGTGATAAATTGATATGAACCACTGCTATACTTGGCTACGTGAATTGTATGATCACATAAGATGCCATGTTATGTGAATATCAGAAATAATCATATTTTCTGAATGAATATATGTGATATATATGATGTTTATATGTAATCCGGTGAAATCATCAATGATGGTTCACTCATTGAGTTGGAAAACTCATCAAAATTTACAATGTGGCTTTTCAGGTTCTGAGGAATTATTCAGTTAGGCTAAATGGAGCATAACCACTGAGGTCTGATATGGATTAGGGGTCGGGGTGAATTTTCACCTGCATATATCTTCAGTGATTTTTTTTTTGAATTATGTTAAGCAAAAATTGTACAAAGTGTATGTAAATGATTTGGTAATGAAATGACTTTATTATTTCAAGTGTTTTGTATCCGAAATGGGCCCAAATTATTGCTGAATACTAATGTTTGTAATAATTGTAACTTGTAAATGGAAATGTTTTTTAAATGACATGGGCCGATTTGACTGGTGATTTTCGCTTTCATGTATCTTATTTTAAACAAACAAAAGTTTTGTAATGAATTTTGATTGAATGATCGTTCTAGCATGCCACCCTTGCGGGGTATGTACTCGGATATCACCATGGATGTCGGGTACGTGTCTTGCGAGAGTGGGGTGCTACATTTTGGTATCAGAGCCCAGATTTAGTATCTTACATGGGCAATTTTTGACATATGTTTCAAGTTACATGCATTTCAGTCATGTCATAGCAGGTAGTAGCAACAGATCCCTAGTATGAGTTGCATTTATATGAGTCACATACATGAGCATTTGTTATGTGTTTGAATTGATGGAAGTAGTGGGAAGAATGATGATCTGTCTGACTATGAGAAATGAAAGTTTGTGGATATTTAGAAAGGGAAAATAGTATATAGCTAGAAATGACAAATAATGATGTAATGTATTTGTATTGGTGGATGTATTATGGAATACGATATCGATATTGTAATGTGGTAAG
>JANIPN010805516.1:0-26224 GCA_027478595.1 Erythroxylum anguifugum
ACTATCGAAAGCGGACCAGTACGCATTTTTGGCCCCAAGGATATCGTGTTCAAAAAGTCGGGAGAAAGATGTATTAACATTCCATCACTTGATGTGGAAGTCCTATCTAATATATCTTGGGTTACCAACAGAAATGGAGAAACTGGGATATTTGTCAAAGGTCGTAACCGTGAATTACCAATATCGAAAGGACCAATATGGTTGGGAAGTCGTGCGTATAAATTTCAATGTCAAAAACTACTAGTTGAAGGAGTAAGAACGTGGGTTGTAGATATAGCATGGAGCAAGGACGAGGACTACGTGTATCAAAATTGGTCAATGCGGCAGCAGAGCCGCATTATTTGCGATGGATGCAAGCAGGTCAGTTTTTCGTCGAAATAGGCGCAACCGAAATGACACTCTAACGTACCCAGCATATTCAAACTATCAGATACAAATGTACAGTTTGTACGGACTTTGATTTCTGCTCTGATTGCATCAATTCAGCAAAGTCAACTCATAATCCGACGCATGAGTTTGGCGAGCATGAATTGCCAGTTTATTGGATCTAACAGAGATACATAACTCGATCTTGCAGAGCTTGCCACTAGTGGATAAAACTAAGCTTGGAGATTTAAAAAAGGAGAGACATATTAGTGTTCTGGAGCTATCTGCATAATCCAATTTATTTATTTGGTCTTTGGCACCGTAATACTATTTAAATTCGTTGCCTTCGGGAGAGCTACCACTAGTCTCGTTCATGTATAAACAGCGTTTTCTCGTGGAAGCCTCTGAACATAGTATCTGAGATACAATTCTTTTTAACATCGTGCTGTCGTGGGGTTGGCAGCTGCAGAATATCAAAATTCACAAATTATAGCGTTGGAAACTACTGATTCTAGGCTAATATATGCTCAAAGTTATAGAGCCACTGCTTCCACCGCTTTACGCCTTGATAACCTCTGAGAGTTGTCTCAACGATTGATTGCTCTCATAAATTATCAGTGGTACATCGTTGCATTATATCAACAATATTACAGCATTGCTTCCCTTTCCGCCACAGTCCGCCTAAGTGAGCTCGGGATCTCTTCATCACTTAGCCACATGTCCTCGGACCTAACTAACTGAAAGAGATGCTACAGCTGTTGAGAATAGCCCCGATTACATGGGGTTAGTAACAACTTTTCGCCACTTGTTTCATCCTAGCTCTGTCTTCTCAGCATGCTTCTTTAAAGCAAGCTAGGTTGGCGGCTAGTCAAAGTCGAAGCGTTTTTAAATATATAATAAGTACCCTAATCGTGGCCACGTGTGATTGTGGTGGGACTTTGAAGCGTTGACCATTGAAGCTCTTAACGATTCTCGGTTTTCAGATGGCGACTTGTTCTTTTTACAGGTTCGCGCTGCTAAACACAGTATAAGGCGTAAATTAAAAGCCTCATCTCACATTTATCGAATCCCCGAACATGTTCTTGAAGCTGGCACGGATTGATCCTAAACGGAAAACACCCGCGATAGAGCCAATACAATGACCTAAAAGGCGGTATTGGATCCATGTTGACGAGTCGCGAGAAAAAACACTCCGTGGGTATCTCTGGTTACTGAATGATAGCGTTCACTCCTCTCATGAGCTAAAATGAATGCTTTTTGACCACAATGCCCACAAGGCTATAACAAATAAAGACGATGGGCCGCTTGGAGTCGTAAAAAAACTCCCAACGGCGCGCCCGCAAACGCTCAATCAATACCCGTGCGTATTCTTCGACCTTAACAGCTGTCCATGAAAACGCTATTGCAGAATTGCAACCATAGGTAAATATTCTAGCCTGCGGACAGCTCTTTGGTAAAACATCTCGAAGCCACATTTTCCCATTCTTATTCCATGTTCGATATAAATCTCCATTCAGACCATATCCTACGACTATGCTTTAATTAGTCAAATGGCCAGGATCATCGGGAACGGATGGCATTGTCCGTACTCGAGCTTTGTACGGTGGAATTGTTGCAATAGCCACCGCCGAAAAAGAGCACATAACAACTACACCTTCTCACAGGGACGAGAGACATATGCCACACTCGATTCCACTCTTATGCCATTGGATGGAGGTGTAGTGTGTCCGCAAGTTGCTTCAGCTGCGCTGACGTGCTGGCGTGTTGTCGCTGGAAGACCGTCGAAGACAATCGCCTCAGATCCACCATGGATGACAGGTACCGGAGGAATAACACAACTCCCATCACTAGGACGGCGCTTGAAAGAGCTTTCATCGTCTACTAGTTTCCCTCGCGAGAAGGAGATGGAGCGCTTGAGTCTTCGCGGTATGCTTCGTATAATGCTCCCTGGGCCGGGTTTCGAGAGCAAAGGTCTCAGGGTCGGAAGGCAGGCGCTAATTATGCCGGTTCCGGCTTCTACTGTACACCAGTAGAATGCGGGGGCGCGGTTATAGGAAGTGTCTAGAGACAGCTTCGCCGAGTTGTAAATGGCAACCGTACGGAACACTCCCGCCACGCAAACAAACGCGCCCAAGAGGAAGATGCCAGTGACTGTAAGTTTTCGCCGTATGGACATTTGAGATTTCCACACGGGATACCACGGGAGAGTAAGTACCAGACCGTCGAGCAATACCCCCGAGATAGCCCCCGACTCGAAGAGTATCACTAAGTCGACACAAGTTCTTTCACTCGGAGGCACACTAATCCAGCCTTTATGAATTGGAAGACAACTAACTAGAGTAGCGGGTAAGTCACCGTGATGCTATTCGATTCTACAGAACTTACGTAGATTCGCAAAAAAGAAGCCAATGATCCACATAATGTTCAAAGCAAAAACTACCCAAGTAGAGACCTTGAAACTAGCTCCCACGAATATTCTTTGATAGAACAGTAGAATGCTGATTCTTACAATCCCGGGAGAAAGAGTCATGAACGGACCTAGAGCCCATATCAACTAGGTTGGTTTATTAATATGAAAAGTTTGTTGTAGGTGCGAGAGATTCACCTTCGATCGAAGTAGTTTTTTTTCTTTTTGAAGGTCTTTGGGATAAGAAGGGTCAATGGAGACGTGAGTTCCAAATCCCCCAGCGAAAGCCCCTGTGCACTAACGTTAAATTGGTAGCTAGAGTACTAGAAGAAGTAAAACTGACCCACAAGGTTTAAGACGCACTGCCCGAGCACAATGACCTATAGTAGTCTTAATTTCTGCTCTAGCAATGGGAGGAAAGCATCTGACCAGAGCAACGACAATAATCCAATCGTCAGCCCGAGGTTTAAGCTTTCTCTTTCGACATGCCATAAATCTTAATATTACGGCGATGGTTGGAAGGATTGCCATAAGAAAGCCCACGGCAATCGTGATAGCATAGCGGTCTTCTCCCATGGCTGCGATAAAAAAGGTTCTCGCTACCCGAAGCTCATAAACATGACTCGAAGAATGTTCGATTCAAAAGCGGATGTGGAAGTCACAGGCTAAACGTCAGAATAAAATGGACTTGGTGTGGCAGTGACCGGCGCGAGTTAATAAAAGATTGTATTGAGAGTAAGCTAAGGGCCAAGATCTCAGCGCACGCGGCTACCGGTGATTTTATTTTATTGAGAGAGGGGTACAGCTGAAGAGTGGCGTTGACAACCCTGGTATGAGGTGTACGCGGGCCATGAAAAAGAAAATACGACACAAGTATTAGTATGAATATGATAGGTAAGTAGCGAGGAGATCTCATGCAGGTGTTGAAGGGGTCTTAGAGGGTGTACGAGTATACGTCGTTTACACGTACTTGGCTACTATGCATGTACGGATAATTTCCATGCGCTGGGGTGGGGGTAGTATGGAGAGGGTGCCGCAAGGATATCAATAACTAAGACCTCCTAAGTGCGCCATAAGTGGTTTTTAACCCGCGCGGTTTCCATCCCTAGATGTAGAAGGAGATCTAAATGCAGTATTTATCCATACGAAGCAGAATCGATGCTGTTTAATAAACATCGATGAAGCTTCGAGATGCTGCGTATGTCGCTAGATCTCAAGCTAAAGGTGTCAAACGCCTGCTGGGGCCGAACCGGCCTGCCATAGTGTTACTTGGTGTTGGCCTAGCGGGGTATGTTATCGCCCAACCCCATCCCTCCTTCGCGCAAATCACAGGTCTAGGAGACTCAGATAATCGGAAACTCCAGTTATTATGCTATACACCGTATTTCAAAAACTCTGTTGCAGTCCAATCTAAGGTCACAACTAACAAACACAAAACGATCTGCAACGAGAGCCATCACCATCACCATCTGACTCCTTGTCCTTGTTTGGTCCCTTGGAATTTATCTATCGACCGATCCCGTCGATCTATTAGTGAGTGACATCACTAGCTCCCATATTAGTCAGGGACTAATGCACGGAATGACGGCGACTAAGGGACGGGTAGGCGGAGGCTGCAGATATTCTCGAGCAGAGTTGCAATAGGTAAGTGGCTTTACTGTAGGCATCGAGACGTTCCGGGAAAAAATATCAACTAACTGTAAATGACCCAACAGTAGTAATATAATAAATACAAACACTCAATTTAATAATAAGTCTAAATCGAAGCTTCGGACGATCGTGATAGCGGTTATTCGCTGGGTCAAGATTGGATGCCAGTAGTGGAAACTGCGATACCGACGCCAGAATGAACGCCATACAACAAAACTGACTTCCAATCCTCGAAACCTAGAATCCTACATTATCAAAATTATCAAACAGTTCGAGGTCATGGTCGAGTTCCATTTCGACATTGGTAGGGAACGTCGTTATCAAATTGTATTGTTCATCAAAAAAGCTGTGACTTTCGTCAAATAGCTCCTGCAGATTGCGGAGGTGATGAGCTAGTGCAAGAAAGCCATATTCCTCTGCCATTTGGACGGCTAAAGTTATTTGATCTTGATCAGCGCCGTTCCCAAGGAGTAGGTCGATCATGTCAAAGCGCCCATGAGCAGCGGCTGCTACTAATGCTGTATGTGTACCGTTAACCTTCGACGGCGGGGCATTGACATCAGCTCCCATGTTAAGCAACGTCTCTGCAAGACCTACGAAGCCGTTCTTAGCAGCAAGCTGAAGTGCGGTTCCACCATAAGCAAAGGATGCAGGGCAATTCACGTCGGCTCCACGTTTTAAGAGAGCATCGGTGATATGATGTGTACCCATCACAATCGAATATTGTAGTGGACTAAATATGATATCAGTCCATTTTTGGAAATTTATCTCAGCACCAGCGTCAAGCAATTGGTTAACCAGATATAAATTGCCGGTATTTATCGCTGCAAGAATGGCAGGTAACCGCCCAGTCATGGACATGGACGGATGGAATGACCATTTATATGAGACTATGCTATTAACGTCAGCTCCCGCTGTGAGCAAAATTTGAATTAATTGATTGGTGAGCCCATCATTTCTAGCTATTGCAGTCCCTAGTGGATGAAAAGTGGAGGGCTGCCGAGCCATGAAATTTGTTAAAGACGTGAGTATCTTGACAAGTTCCAGATCACCGGTTTGGATCCCTATCGACAAAAGGTCAATCGTGACTAAGATGTTTCTCGGGGTAAGTAAGATTTGGATAATTTCCTTCTGCTTGTTTTCTATGGCATATCGAAGAGGGCTGCTTTGTCGATTTCCATCCATAAAATAAGCGTAGGGGTCAGCTCCGGCTTCAACAAGAATCTTGATCGAAGCCAAATTGCCACGCTGCACAGCTTCCCCTAAACAGGATCCATTTTGCACACCAAATCCGTGATCTAGGACCTTTTGGAGCAAAACTCCTTTCCCAGCAGTGACCGCTGCAATAGTCACGTCGCTTGAATCAACATATTTCCCAACTTTTGTTACAAGGAGCGACAAATTGTTCAGGAGGAAATGTATTATCTCAGGGTTACCAGCGAATATTGCATCAGTTAGCATGTGCCTCTCCAGAGTTGCCCCTTGCTCGCAAAGTTTGCGAACCAGGGACGTGTGGCCCTGCTTTATTGCAGCCTCAAGGGAACATTTGAGCTCAACGATTCCAGTAAATGATCTAAATTTCTCACTAAAGAGTTCATCTGCCAAGCAAGTGTCGCCAGTAAATGAAGCTGCATGAAGTAAAGAAGCGTATTGATTTTTCGTTGACAGTAAATGAGTTTTTTGCCTTAGGCCTGTCAGGCTCAAGATGTCACTCAAGATGCGTACGTGCTGTGTTGAACGGATTATTTCGGAAAGCCAATAAATCAAACCTTTACAGAATTCGTCGCTGGCCGATGTGAATAGGTGTCTGATTCGTTCATGCTTAAGGAATGTGTCAATCACATCTGCATTTGAACGCTGACATGAAAAGAATAGAATATCTTCCGTCGGTATGAATTGCAATGACAAATTTTTTTCAATCGTGTCCATGTCGCTTTTTAATATGGCTCCATAATAAGACCACAGGCAAAACAGCTTTGAACCCTCTGTCAAGCCGCTTCGGATGAGTACTTGGACTTCCCGAAAAAAGAGTTTCATTCTTTCAGGACTCAGAAACACACCAAACTCCAGAAGACGACTAGATATTTCCTCGCTTCCGAGCACAGCAGGAGCCAGAATTGGAAGGCTGGCTGCGGTATCGCAGGTTAACAACCAGTCGAATAGCCAGCAGTCTTCTTGACTCAAAGAATGTTCGATGAGATCTGGAATAGTGAATACATTGTTATCAAAAAAGTCTTGAAGTAAAGGTATATGGTTACTATCCATATAGAGTAAAATATCAACTCCCCTGAAGAACGGTGATACGGCTTGTATGAGGTCTGAATTTTTCGGTTTGATAATGGAATTTAAGATGTCTCGAATATGAACGTCGCCCGAGGTATCATATTTTGATCTCGAATTCCTATCAAAAAATGCGTTTGGACTAATATCCATCATTTTCAACCTTTGTATCATGGCCTTTAAAGCTTTCGAACTATTAATAAAAACCGCCAAGCGAATTAAATCTTTGGTACGGTGCTTTGTAATCTCTTTTTGCAAAATATCGCGTGCTGGATGGAAAAATTCCTCTATTATAAGAATAAAGTTGCCCTCACTGGGTTTATGAAAATTGTTTTGAACATTAAGCAAGCTCAGCCAACAAGTATGACAACGCTCAGGATAAGCTTCATCTTTGTATATCGCTCGGATCAAAGTAGAGGTTTTCAGATTTAAAGCCTTGCCGATCAAATCGTATGACGGTTCAGCTCCCGCTCGGATTAGCGAACTCATGGTTGGGGCTGCTGTTTCTGTTACGCCTACCATTAGAATTAGCTTATTCATAGCTCTCTGTGCTTGATCAGCTCTGGTGAACTTGGGTCCCGAAATTGTTGTGGAATCGAATGATGCGTCCGAAGGTCTTTTCGAGGGTGTATCCGAGTTCTCTAGCGCTTTCGAATCTTCCATTTCTTCGCAATGTTTACAATGACTGCAGTATCCGTCTCCATATCCGCCATCATCTGGTTCTCTGCAATACTTGTATTTTTGGTGAATAGATTTCCTCTGGTGGTGATTGCCAGCTTGGATTTGTTCCATTATATACTCTGTTAATTCTGCATGCAACAACACACAGCTTCTCTCTAAAGGAGTAAGTAAAGAATGATTAAACATGCGTTTTACTTTTAGTAAATCGATTTCGCCCGCTAACAGAGCATCGAACATCTGCACGTCTCCTATGTCAACGATTACCCACATTAGGCGTTCTCTAAGTATCCCTTGAGGAGCAAAGGGGGAATTCAAGACATGGTCCAAAGTGTCGTTCAGGACATGAGAAATGATTGATGGAGGGGCACTTCTCAGTAGAAATTGTAAGGCATCCTGTTGATCGTTGGCGAGCAAGTAAGTAACTAGTTCATTATAGTTGGTGCTTTGCAAAGTTGGTGGCAATAAATGCAACAAGGAAGTATTTTTTTCAGCAATTTGGGTTATCCACTTTTGAGATTCGTCGTAAATATTCTTGTTGTTTTCTATCGTTTTGCGCTTCCGCTTTTTGTCGTGAGAGCGACCAAGTGTCACGAGTGTGCTTTTGATGAGATCACGAACGGCGATCAATGCCTTCTTTGAGCCAACCAGTCCTTGAATCGATGAAGTACTTTTCAAAATGACTGAGCTTGAGGATAGAGCTGGCCCCGTACATAGTAGCGCATCAGAGTGACCCGTGGCCAGCCTTCGGTTCCTGGAAATTCGAGCTGCAAATAAAGGACTGAGGCCCTCCAGAATCTCCCAGCGAGTGCATGTATCTTTAACTACCATTCTGGATTGTTCAGATCTAGTTGAAACAATGGCCATCGTGCTTGGTGGGCTATCTGGGATCTTAGGTGTTTGAACGAGGATATCCTCGGATAGCAAGAGCTTTTGAGTGCCTTCTAGTTCAGGTTGAAGTGAGGGCGAGACCAACAAGGCTTCCTCTCTAGAACACGCTTGCGAGCGTACCTTCGCTCTATAGCGGGCGGTTTCTTTGCGTACCTTATTAGAATCAAAGCGCACGTTTCGAAACCAGACATCGCTACTCTTTCCTGCTTTCTTTCGTTGCTGGATGATTTGGTCAATAGCCCGCCACTCATCTCCTTTGAGATTCTTTCGTGCGCCTAGTTGACGAAATCTGGCTTCGTATTGAGATTCACTGGGTTTATTGTCAGGCTCCTACCATTACTAGTGATGGCTGAACATTGATTTCACCTTGCTTGAAATTCCCGATGAACCCTCATGTATTCAATTATCCCGCCAGGGCCTTTTAGCGGACGTTTCTCCTTTACAAGGGAGTTTATGATATCATCGTGCTGTCTCCATGTCTCTTCGTCTATGAAGTTTGTATTCGGATTTCGAGGCATTGGTCAGTTCAGTAGCTATATCACTTAAAAAAGGGTTGTTGACACTGTGAAGGATATTTCAATGTATTAGACTAAAAGAAGTTGGCTTGCAAAATTGAAAACAAGAGAAACACGACATATTAAGTATTAATTCGTCTGAAGGCAGGAGACATTTTAAATAGAGTGTGTCCAAAATCTGACCTGCGTGTGGTGTCGCAAGGCTGTCGGGCGGTGCACCACGCGGCAAGAGCTAGCCAAGCACACCAGGTTCTGGTCTCTACGAGCAGATACTACCTCTCTCACGGATACGGAACCTTCAGGTTTTGGACTGTAACTGCGCCACACACCCCGCCGAGAATGTTGCTACTGTCAAAAGCGATATTTAGGCAATGTGCCTTAACTTGAAACGGGGGTTGAGATAAGCAAAATTCCAAAGCAAGAACAGAAGATCCTTTTAGTAATATTCTGAAGACCCTAGCAGCACGGACAGTAGCGATGACTTTAGATGGGTTGAAGCTGTAGAAAATTTCTCATGCGAGTATCGCATGAGAGTAGAAGTAGCGGTAATGGTAAATTAGGCAACCTCAGAGGCTTACTGCCGAGGAATCCGTGCTCGATCGCGAGCACCATGGCGCTTCTCGCAGGGTCGGAAATGTGTAGTGGTACTGGCGGTATTGCAGGTGGTCGCAGTGGCCAAAAGAACAAAAGCCTGGAGGGGCGAATATTTATTTTAAAATAATGGAGATGGGTGGGCAGCTGAGCCCTTGGAGTACGCCTGGAGGTTTTTTGGTTGCCCGGCAGGGTTCAGCTGGGTGGGGGGCTTGGTCGGGGTGCTTTCTGGCGGGGCAAGCCTTGCAACCTATTTGATTCATCCAATTCTGATTTCACTTTACTATTAATTCTGGAGTAAACACCTGGATGTCTATTCTTCGTCTTTTCGGAGTGATTACCTCAAAATGACCCCCGTAATTGCCTGAATACCCCTCCCAAGCTGGGTTGAAGCCGGAGCTCCCCGAATAAGTAGTCGATGGTAATATTCTCGCCGGAATCAAACGGAACTCAGCGTATGCAAAACTGTCTAGCCGTTACCGGTTCCCTCGCCAAGCTTCTGATTCTTATCTCCTCGAGATGGACTCACTTCGTGCCTATGCAATTGCGTGGTTCATGTGAAAATGGATTGAGGCAATGTCTGCGATCGTTGACGTACTCGGCTTTCTTTCCCTCCTCTAACCAGCGTTCTAGGATAAACTCTTTTGCGGATTTGAAATTGCGTTCGCCGAGACACATGGATCGGTGAGGGATGCCTAGAACAGTCTACGCCCTATCAGCTTTCACAATTCCTGTATGGGATAGCTCTGGTTCTAGGGCTCTTATGCCTACGTTGCCAGGGATTGCATATCCCAGTATTATGCTGGTATTATGTTGCCCTCTTTGGGTGTGATTCGAGGCTGGGATTTTGGGCCTGGCGGATACACTCTGAGGCACTCCTCTGTGACAGCGCAACTATAAGGTAGCTTGGCTACACTAAGCAGATCGATCTCATCTTCCCTGTTGAATGTCTTGTTCAACTCCTTGATTATTTTGTCTTTTACTTGTGGATGTCGAGCAATTAAATATGTTGCTCCCGCTAAAGATGTAGCAGTAGTCCCGGAACCGGCCAAAGTTAGGATAACTGTATTGTTGGTGAGCTCTTCGCGAGAAACAGACTAAAACATCAGGCGACCGAGTTAATTTATTGTAATTCATCGAAGGGGCTACTGGGTACGAGGCAACCTACATGTTCTTCTTTCTCAGAAAGCATGTTCTGGATAAAATTTGGTCGGGTATTCTTGAGACCTAGACGCTTTGATACTTTCTCCCGAGAAGTTATTTGGTGCTCCCTGAATTGTTTGACTAGTTTGAGAAACACGTAGTATGGTAAGAGGACTAGAAAGGCATGCAGCCGGCTGGCGACTAGGACAAATGCAGTGAGCTTGATGTTGGCGAAAATCAAGGAGATTTATGGATGCATGGCGGCCTCGCAGAGACTTCCAACCGGCTCGCCAAAGGACAAGTCACCGATTATATCGAAGGTGCAGTATTTGTACCGAGCATGCGAGTCGATTACGGCTTTGCCGTTATGCGCTTTCTCACGGGGGCGCTGAACGAGAAGATCGACATATCGGTTGCTGTTCGAGCATTGCCGAGGCGATTTGCCAATAGACGCCGCATTCGAGCATGGTCTTCATGGGGAGCGCCTATGATTTCCTTGCTCTTGGGGATAAAATACCATGGTGCCTTGGGGTTCTCGTTTCGTATTCCCGTTCTCTGGCGACCCATGATATCCTCCCACGCCCTCGGATCAATCTACGATAGCTCATTGGGGCCCAGTCGGACAGTTGTCCTGTATTTGTCATGCAGCTCAAGAAGCTTGTGATGAGATTTTCCAGAGATGAACATTGCTATCCACGATATCACGGAGGCTGCCCACAGCTTAGGTCCAGGGTATCGCCTCAGCGGGTGGAAGACAACATCGTAAATAGGAATAAGAAATAAAAAGTATACGAGATTCTACATTTTGCTTTAGTATACGAGTATGTTGTGTCCCAGGGACATGAACGCACAAGTCCTCCGATTCCAGCTACTTGTACCGGCCAAGGGCGCTGATTATATGGTATGTTTATCATCTTTTAACTATTGAATGCCGAAAAGATCGGCTTCATCGAAGCTTACGACGAAGTAAAGTTTCAGCTCGCGCGGTCTGTAGCTGCTATACATACGACTGCAGATTTTCTTGAGCAGGTCGTTCTTGACCTAGCGCAACATCCAGACATCTTCCAGCCACTCCGCGACAAAATAACAGAGTCTCTGAGGGCACCTGGATGAAAGAAGACATCTTTGTATAACATGAAGCTGCTGGACAGCGTCATAAGGGAGTCTCAGCGCATAAAACCTGCAAGTGTCGGTAAGCAATGACTCATTTACTGGAGCAGCTAGAGGAAGTACTAAGCTGATGTTGCATGCAGCTTCAATGCGTCGCTGGTTCAAGAAAGACATCACATTCTCCAACGGCTTCCGCCTCAAGAAAGTCACACGTATCAACGTCGACGCCTGCAGGGTGTGGGACCCCGACCTGTACGAGAAGCCCAAGCAATGGGACGAACACCGCTCTCTCAAGCTGCGCTCAGAAGGAAAAGAGTTCGCTGCCCAGTTGGTATCGACGGGTGCGGACCACTTGGCTTTTGGGCGCGGTCAGCACGCCTGCCCTAGACGCATCTTTGCAGCAAACGAGATCAAGGTGGCCATGTGCCACATGCTCACCAAGTATGACTGGTAGCTGGCTCTAGGGACGAGCACAGCACCCATCATGAACGGAATATCCGCTATCGCCAATCCGACCGCGAAAATCTTGATACGGAGGCGCGAGAATATGGAACTCGATATTGATGCGATTGGATATTGGGCCGGACGATTTGCTTGGCCTACGAGCTTATCCATTTGAGAATGACTATGACCAAGGACTGTATGATCAGCGTGCTGCACGCCCGTTTTTAGTGCTTGTAGTTACACTGTTAACCGATAGACACGAGATAGAAGCAGACATCAGGCTTGAAAGGAATAGAAATCTGAAACAATCTGAGACTGTCAGGATACGTACCATCCAATGGATTTACATGGTGCATCCGGTAAACTACCGTAGTCTAGTGCTTCAAACACTGAAGATAGGCTTGAGTAATCAAAATTTGAATACCTTTGCTATACTTTGTTGCTTTTGTGTTTGTCGAGAAGCGACGACGTAAAAGTATATTTATTGGCTTCCACGAATCCCCGCCAACTTACCCAGCCTTGCCTCAGCCCAGTCGCCAAGTGTTCCAAAAAACCCTTCTGGATCTTCTCCTCTCCAGTCACGTAAAGCAAACCAAAGATGGCGTGCATCTTTACCTTCTCGAATTACTGTTTGATAATCGGGCGCGTTGACATAAAGCGTATGAATATAATGGCGAGCCCACTCTGAATATTCTAAACGGTCTTCAACGGTCGAATCATCAGATACTCGTATGACAGAAGAATTAGCATCCTCATCTGTTACAAGGTCGACCACGACCGCCATTAAAGGATCAGATAAGATGGCTGGAACTATGGAACCCGTTTCCCAGTCAAAGACGGAGGTGATAGTATAGTCGTTATTGGTGATAGTCATGTTATGGATACCAAAATCACCGTGATCGATTATAAGGCGATAAAACAAAGGATTTTTACTGCTTTCCTGAGGGAGTATATAAGGAATTACGCGTAAGAGTGACTGCTTTGCTGCTGCAGCTCTTGGGCCGACAACATTATGATCATCTTCCCATCCTATCATATCGCCAACGTTTTTGATCGTGGCGTGAATTTTGGATGTAAATAATGTCATACAAAAGTCGCGGGTAGGCGCAACGGGGTTCGGCAATGACTTTGGTTTCTGTTCGAAAAGACGATTGAGCAACCACTTAGATGAAAATTCAAGTGGAGGGGTGAAGTTGAATAATGCAGCTCGGATCTCAGATGCTTGGGAGAGCACATAATTCTGGAAGGCCTGAGCCGAGAAGTCGATAATGCTTAATGTTTCGATCACATACCTTTTGATCAGTTGTTGGAACGCTCCAATCCAGTACAGCTCCTTCCGCTTGTTCGAAAACAAGCAGGCGACGTCCGGCAAGATCTTTCGGTAATTTGAAATGAGGAGTGGGATATTCGACTGGGATACGGTAAAAAAGTAGATTCGAGGCTTTCACCGCAGGCGCAGATCGCAATAGATCGTAAACAGCTGCCTCGAATTGGACTTCCGGAACTTGTTGATCAATAGTGAAGCCATCATAATCTGGCATATTGACATCGCCTCGTGCGAGACGAGCTACTACATCTGGTCGGTTGGAAAGCTTGAAGTGGAAACCCTAAAATAATTCTATGTGAGCAGTGACTATAAGAAATGAGAGCTCAGCAATATACATAGTTGTTCGAGCCCATAGAAATAGCTGGAATATCTGTAATTTCAGTCGATAATTTGTCTTCAATCTCACTGATGAGTAATTTGACGTCCCAACGGTCGGCGAATGGACTCTTTAGTTCCTGAAGTAGTCGCATCAGATTCTGGCCATCGTACTCCCTGCCATTGACCATGAAGGGCCATGGGTCTCGAAAACTCATCCTAGACCGAAGATACGTCAGATTGCGAAGAGGGTTGTATCTGATACAATAATGATGGGATCGCCTTTCCTTTTAATTTTGCCGCCGGCTTAAAACTCCCGAGTTGCTTCCGTATTTTGATTACCTAAGCACAAAAATAGCCACTAATTTACATTTTAGAAAACTCTAGTCTTTCTTGTCATTCTATGCACGCCTAAACCACCTCGAAACAGCGTCATCTGTTAGGTGTACGCACGCGCGATATCCCAGACCTACGCGCTTGGCCATGCAGCATTTAGTAAAAGCTAACAAGCAACGTAAGGAGCATTGTACGGACTTAAATATTTGTATTATCCATATAAGTTCTTCCATCGTTCTCGAAGGTACCATCGGGTCTCTTCTTCTGTAAAGCTGGATTGATATAGGGCTGCAGCCAAGCCCAGTCACCGGTCTGAATTGCCGGAAGGCCGAGGTGCCGTTTTGACCAGTTTGGTATCGTCAGTAAGATCTTAATTGTTACTTTCAGGTCGATGCGAGGAATCATACGGTGGCACATTCTTCAACATCGGCAGCGGTCCCATGCGAAAGAAGGCAGTTATCTTGTGCATCGCTGGTTGCGAAGTCTCGGATCGCAGCAGGAGAGAACTAATTGGGAGGATGGAGCTGAAGGCATGGACCGGGACAGAAGGATCGATTAGGGACCTGAACACATGCAGCTGACCGTTCAGTTCGAGGGTTTGCGCATCAATCTACTGCTCGGTCCAGCGGCTTACCTCGAGCGCATTGAGTGTACCGTTAGGATCTAACCCGAACGAAGGTAGTCTAGCATAGTTTTCCGGCACGATTCTGACTCGAGGATCGGCAGGAACTTGACTATCCGGATACGGTGCGGCAGGTATGGACCGGGCAGCCTAGGTAGACTTCAAACCGGCATTAAAAAACGTGCAGCAGGAGCCGAGATGAAGCTGAGTTGACGCGGTTGGAGTGGACAAGATCTTGAAGTAGCAGCTGGAACTGGAGCACTGGGCTCGGCGGGAGGGACAGCATCTTTTTGAAGATCATCCAAGATGTGCGGCGGTGCTGCTTCCAACACCGTAGCCGCCGTACTGTAAGGGCGATCCGTAAGCTCGTTAGACCAGTCCATGTAGACCAGCGTAAGAGGTCTGCGGATAACGGCGCTCAGAAACTGGGCATATGACGTCGGCGGAGCCGTAGAGTTTGTCACCGCCATAGTGATAATGCTGACAGAGGCCCGAAAACAATTCCGCGATACGAGCTTATCGAAGTTTTGGTGGAGAATTTGCTGTTGGTGCGAAGGGGAGGAAGGGCGGTAGGGTTTGGGTATCCTCCGGTCCGCCAAACGGAACTTCCATGTGGAAAGTCCCATCGGGTAGGAAGAACTGCAGCCCTTCGTTGGCATGATTGATTAGTACCCACGACAAGACCGGACTTTCCCAGTCGTCTATTAGGCACCAGTAGGGTTTGAGTTTTGCTTTGGGATCTTCGTACATAACGAACAACGTATTAATCCGTGCGAGCTGGTTGATCAGTGGCGGGAGCTGGACGTACGAGCTCTTCCCGGGAGGACCAGGCGTTACTGTGTTGGCGACTAGTATGCCATTAACCTACTATAGACTCTGCGGCAAATAAAATTCACTCAGACACGGATTTAGCACCTTTGTGAGGTCCCTTTTAACCGAAGGGTTAATTGCGTGGATCGCCTGCTCAAATTTGTCAATGATGTTTAGTTTGGTGAGCCGAAATTAACCTTGCGTTGCTGGTTTGAAGAGCGCCTGCTGCGGCGCCGCTTGAATCAGAAAGTCATATGGCATGAGATCTGTCTGGTTCTTCATTTGCTGAACTACGCTCAAGTTGAACACCACAGGATCTAGATTCTTGTAGTCTGTGGGAATCGGCTGGATAGCCTGGCCTGGTGGCCGGATGTTTTGTTGGATGTGGCTGCACTGCAATCGTGTTGTCATATGATCGACCAGGCCAGAGAGCAATGCGGAAAGGAAATCAAGCTTTCGAAGGCTTTTCCAAAACACCTTCTCCTCGTCCGGGGTAAGTTCCAGATCGGCAGACGGCGTGTCAGCGAAAAGCTAATGTAGATGACTCTCGAGCGAAAAACTCGGCTGTAGAGGTAAAAAATATTTTCCGGACAGCCGTCGACGGTTGTTATTGGAACTACTCTTTTAATCAGACTTAATACCGTATCCCACCTTTTTCGGGAGCTCCGGTCGTATGGCTCTTCCTTCCAAGGCCTAGCGGTCTGGCGAAATATAGGTGTGTAAAATTGCTTAATTATTTAGGAGATATGCCTGCAGCACACCCTATTATATATTCAAAATATAAGCAATACCCAGCCATATGGTTTTTTGATTGGAATGTTAATGCGGCAAAACGCTTAGACTATTCTAAATTTAGGCGATCTTTGCCTCTGACCCATTGCCTCCTTCGTCTTTGAGCTTAACAAGATGCCAATCAGACTGCCTAAGAGTTTGCGACTCAAGTTTGTCTGTATCCTGTCATGGATTGTACAAAGGGTTGATCTTCGAACGCAAGTCAATAGAATGCGGCGCACTTGCCGCTTGCAACCTCTCTACCACCGCATACTGACCGTCATTTAGCGCATGGTCTAGAGCGGTACAACCTTCGCTGTCCTCCAAATCCAGCTCTATGCTTGTTGCCAGCGATAAGAAAACATCTACAGCAAGAAAGCTAGTGCTATAGACTGCAGTATGCAGCGCGGTCCGCAAGTGCTGGTCCTGGGCATTGATATCTACCCCTAGAGCAAAGGAACACCTTACTGTAGCGCTTGATAGCAGCAGCATCAGGACCGTTGCTATGGTTAACAACCACATCATCAAGGTTCAGTTCAAGTAGAAATGCTTCTTCTTCATCAATATCTTCAGCTACGCCTGTTAGTGAGGCACCCCATGTGGCGAGATTGTGCAAGCCAGTGCGACCGAAACTGTCTTTGTGCGTAGCAACATCTTGGAGGAAGACTTTTTACAATGTTTCTTCGTGACAAGATCTACAAAAGCAACATTTTCGCTGCGTATCGCCAGTTGTAGAGTACTTCGCTGGAATACGTCGTGAGCGTGGAGATCATCTCCCGCATCAAGCAGTGCCTGTACGCTGGGAAGAGCGCCGTCAATCAGGGCGTAGTGAAGTGCTAAGAAGCCCGAAGCATCTCGCAAACCAGTAGCCGCTCTGGCATGGAGCAGAGCCTTAACAGGTCCCTAATTACCATAGACAACAGCATAGTGGAACGAGGTTCGCAGTTGTCAATCCATAACGTTCAAATTGGGCGTCAAAACTTTCAAGCATCGCCGAAGAAACGGTTCAGGATGCCACATGAAAATAAAATATTCACAATGATCGGGTCGCAACACAAACGATTTTAAACACGATCATTACTCCAACTCGTAGAAACAACAGTCTAGGAGAATTCTGAGGTCATATCGTTCGGGCCTAGCGAATGATATGGCTATGTCAGGCAGGAGAACTCTAGCCGAGGGGCGCTGAACTAAGGTCGCCTACTATGCTTATCAATAGGCCGCTAAATGGAGAAATACACTGAGAGGTGCTCGGGTAGAAAAGCTAAGAGACAACCTAGAGCAGTGTCTTGTGATACTATGATAGTAGCAGTTTTCTTTGACGTCTTCGTGCCCGGAAAGACTAGACTAGTTTCATTTTAAATCCATAGTTCCGTACTTGAGGGTTAATATCATGCTATGTTTGTTGTTTTCCTGGTAGGTACCTGAGGCCACGCGTTGGACCGTTGTCAGTGGTCATACAGTCTAATAGTGTTCGATTCCTATTGGGTCCAACCACGATTGACAGTCTTGAAGGGAAGAACTAAACCACAAGGGATTTAATTGTAATGATCTATCTAAAGGTCTTGACGACATCGTCTATCTATTTATTTCTATTAAAGCAATTAAATTCCGCCTTGCAACCAACATTAAGAAAAATTGTGATAGCTTCATCATAAACATGCAGCTATAGATTTCATAAGTAACCACATTAATCACACTGCTCTTGCTTAGATCTGCCTAGGACGCTGCTCTATTAAGATCATGATCTGAATCAAATAATGAATTGAAGTGGCAGAATTGCAAAACATCGTACTCAGATCGTGTTATAATTGTTTATGTAACCGACTTGCATGGCTGAAACGTGCACTACGTAGTTCACTAACGATTATAACAATTTTTAATTCATTCGTGAATTCAACTAAAGCTGGTTTTCCTTCATCAACATTGCTATACCTAAGCGCAGAATCTAAGACAAAGGCCCGATAGAATTAGCCTCCATACGTACATCGGTCCGATATGCCAAATTCCCACTGACACGAATCCTGACCTCTTCGGTGCGTTTATACCACCCGTTATGGTATGGATCGGCTTCGGCTCCGGTGAGCGGCTCTTTGTACCAGCGCTGCGCCGTGGTGATATACTCTGTAGGCGGAATTCGGCCGATAGTCACGAACAGAGTAGCCCTGTAGTGCGATCGTGGGGGAGCTCTAGCCGTCTGCTTGATAGCCAAATCCAGTGCTTTGGTTTCGCTTGTTGATCTGGTACTGGCAGGTGCATAGGAAAAGTTGACGGATGCCAGCCATTTTGTGGAGGCCGAACCCGACACGATGCCTTCAAAGCTCCCATCTGAGACCTGGGCCAATTTTGCAGAGATTCCCGTCGCGTAAAGCTCCAAGGTGTCCACTGTAATGGTCTGCGAGCTTGAGTCGTTAAATGATAACTCGACAGTTTGTGCTTCTGAGCTATTGTTTACTCCGTTTACTGTGGAGGTAAGCCTGTAAGTCGATGTCAAATTACTTGTCGTTATGGTAAATGGCTCGACGATTTCTTTGACCGGCACTATACATTTCCACTTGAACGAACTCATGACTTTATTGAAATACTGGTCCGATAATTTGGCAGTTTCTTTGGTAGTCCCCCAGCCCTTGATATTCGAAAGTGCCGTTCCAGTGCCATTCGGATGCTCATACAGCACGGCCGTTGCGCGATCAGGTAGTGAATACCAGCGTGCTGCACTTGGAGCATCTTGGATCGCCCACCCAGCGAACGAATAGAGTTTGTCTTGCTCCCATTCACTCAAAAAAATTGTTTGACGTCTGCCAGCGAAGTTAGGGTCGGTGAAGAACTCGATTGCGCCCAGCCTAAGGTCAACGGTTCGGTAGAAAAAGGCCGAAACCACATCATTGAAGCTGACATCACGCATGAAATCGAGTGCCTCCGTAGTTCCTGTACCCACCAGGTCGACACACCAGCTAGCACCATTGAGGTCCCCGACATCCTCTTTGTCCGGAATGTAACTGGTCAACAAGGTCACCACAGTACCAAGCGGTATGTTGTACAAAATCTGCGAGGTTTTATCCACCTGGTCAAAAGGCACTATATGGCGTTTACCGGGTACATAATCGTCGAGGACAACGTCAGACCTCAGACTGGTAAAGTCCCCTACGAACATGGCCACGGTACCGCTTGGAATTTGGTAAGGAGGCCTCAGTTGGGTGTTTAGCTTTGAAAGGAGCGCAACGCTCTCAGTGGCAGGACGGGTTGCCATGATGTAGTAATTGAGGTTTTGAAAATTGGGGTAAATGTGTTGAATGTGGATATGTATCGCTCAATACTTGGACGTCTTGGAGCCTTTATAGCTTTCATCAAGCAAAAGACCTAGGGTCACCTCTTGTGGAGCAAATTGGTACTCATAGAGTGTCTCTTGGAGGGGATGAATGACCTAATTGACTCTTGCATACATTATGCAAGAGGTCACAAGACACGTATTTGAGAAAAAGGTGGAGGACGATGCGTATCGGACATCACTCTTTGATGGCCAAACCTAGACCTAGCCAAGGCCGCAACTCAAGAAGGCTCTGCAGTGAAAGCTACAACAACCTCTCGTTGTCGCGGGGCTGTCTTTACGGTGCAGCTCCTCGCTAGTCAGTGATCGAGTATATTGTAATCAGACCACCACCCTTGTATATTTGTAACGAGCAATAGGTCAACGTTTTGTTCATAGGCCATTCCCTCTCAACGTGCCTATGGCGGCAATATCTATGGCTATTCTGTTGGCCATCTTACTGGTCGGTGGACCTGTCAAGGGTAGCGCAGCGCTAATCAGTGCATATTCTACCTTCGGGGATCTCGGATCGTCTGATCTAGACCAGGCAGTCCTTTGTCTTGCAGATCCTTTTAGATTCACCATCGACTACATCCGGACGATTTAAGTCTAGCTAGTAGCGTGGTGCATAGGAACCGCATGTACTTAGCGGGGGTGTCAAGCTTCAGTCCACATCGGGAACTAGGTGGACGAGGCGGACCCTACCCCTCGCGATCTAGTTGGACTGACGTTGCCGACTACCGTCTGCACAGCCGCATAGTCCATCTGTATGCATGTCCAGCTGGAGAGAACTTCGCCCTATCCCGAATCAAAGACACGAGCCAATTATTGCCTACTTCCTGTAGACTCGAGTGGAGATCGATCCTACAGCGACAGAGTCCGGCGCTACAATTCGTAGCTCCACTATCATGGGCTTTTGAGTGACTTCTAAAATTGTGGCGCCTGGAGCAACAAAATCAGACATTGGACCACAAAAGGATTATCCCTATGGTCCAGTTTGCTAAGATCTCTGTAGCCGCCGTCTCGTATGGTGAGGATTTGGATGGTGGGGTTCGGAGGCAGGTAGAATCTCACTGCAACGAACCACCGCCAAGTACACTTGTTCACACCCGAAAATCCTTCGAAACTTTGTAGAATAATCAGGAGCAGATGGCGAAACCGGCATAAACTCCCTAGTGAACATCAGGAATCGATAATCATCCACCAGACTCTACGTATCTAGCACGAAGCCTGCATCACCGAATACAAATGCCCATCCTACGGGCGTACGATCCCCTCTGTAGTGTAGAACTTAAAGATCGTTGACATCTCATTGGCACCAGGTTGCAGACGCCCGTCGACGCATACGGATCTGTCTCCGCGAACACACTCCGGCTGTATTTCAGATCATCCGAGCTTAGCTCTCCGCATAATGGCTCTCGTGCATTCCCCGGTCTCGCAGGCTAGATAGATATTAAAATTTATTACTAATGACTGATATAATTATACGCGAACGAATTATATTACTCTATTGTTGCTAGGGACCAGGTGGTGCGCCATTTTACTTCCATGCAATGACACGGGAAAAGCCCGTCTCGTTGACTGTATATACATTGACGAAACCCTTAGCACTTGGATAGCTCAATCGCTGCTTTCCAAATTGGCCGATTGTTGCCATCCTCGGATTTGAGAAACGGCATACCGTTCTTTCCATTTTCTTCGCCGGTGGGCACACTGGGCTGAGCGCTATCGTACAAGCTTGCCACATCTGTGGACGCATATCCGAGAACATCTTTGTTTTCGAAAGGGATGTGGGATTTGAGGAACGATTCGTTCATCATCATCCACTATGGGAGATTTAAACGCGGCGTATTTCTAGCGCGTCTCTAAGTTGCATCCATTACCTTGTAAGAATAAAGAGACAACGCATCGGCCGAGGGTGTAAAGGCACTCCAAGCATGGCCAAATTTCTCTTCCATCCACTTGGAGAGTTGCTCGCCACCAAGTTGTCGAGTGAAGCCACATTATGTGCAGCAGGGGCATTCTCAGGCTAGGATCCATCATACATCAGCTTGAAAAGGCAAGACTATTCACCAAATATTTGCTTTTTACTCGTTAAGGCGCACAAAGCGAATTAGACCCTCCTCAAGTTTTTCTTTTACTACTAAGTCCTTGTCGTATGAAATAGAAAATCTCAGCCAAGCAAAAAACGATCTGGCTCGAAGAACAGAATCATCCTGTGCTGAATTGTACCCCTTCGTCGCCTTGGCTCTGACTAATGCCAG
Organism: Erythroxylum anguifugum; assembly: GCA_027478595.1. NCBI lineage: Eukaryota > Viridiplantae > Streptophyta > Magnoliopsida > Malpighiales > Erythroxylaceae > Erythroxylum > Erythroxylum anguifugum. The sequence goes on from JANIPN010805516.1 coordinate 21,828, forward strand.
GCACAATAATTGTCCGAGCGCTTGGACTCTCGGATCGGTGTTTTCCTCGAGGATCTTGAATACATCTACCTGAAGTTCCGATTCAGCCTTGGCTTTAGATAATTTGCTTTTGTACTCGTTGGGTTGAGACCCATTGCCACCTTGCTCTGGCTAGGTTACTTGATCTTGCAGAGTTTTTACCTTGGCCTCTTTGGAGACAAGCTGCTATTCTTGCTCTTTTCTGCCGAAACTCAGGGTACCATGTTGCGCAAACAGATCTGCTAAGTTCGTTACCGTCGTCATGAGTGGTTGCAGTATTCCTTGAATTTTATTTCTGGGTGACTTGTATTTAGACTATGATGGCTCTCGAATATTTAGGTCACAATATAGGATTTTAGCGTCGAAGTGGCTTATATCGTATGTAATGGCAGTATTGATCTCTGTACCCTTCACGACGGTTGGGTTGAATTGATGCAGCTATTGAAGCGTTACCCATCTTGCGAAGTTGTCCACTTCCAAATAACCTCAGTACACCAAGCAACTTGTACTTGGATACGTGTCATTCTTACTGTTAGAATACAGCCTTTAAGAGGCAAGGACAATTTTTTAGATGTGGTAATCATACTAGCCTGGACTCATTCTTCTTCGAGTCCATGGGCGGGTGCAAAGGGTGAAAGAACCTGGTTCCGTACATTAGGGGTATAAACTACTTGTCATACTATTTACAAAGCTATCTATCCGTGTCCGTATCCAATGTGACTGCCCGATTGACCCTACCGGAGTTGTCGTACACCTCACGTGCGCACACCCTGTCCAGGGTCTTGACATTTTAAGTTCTCGACAACTTCTGCAAGCGGATAAATATCACACCTGACCGGTGCTGATACCTATTCCGATAAAAAATAATGCTTAGGAGACGATGATGATACGCAAAACCCGTGTTGTAGAAGCAAACGAGGTTAGTGATAATGAGGTTTTGCCTACTTTACCACTACATCCGGTTTATATATTCAGAAAACATCATCTTACTAATCAAAGCATATCATAATATAATCACGTTGTCACCTATGGCGAATATATATGTAGCTAAATTAGAGCCTTTCGTACCATAAAATGACATGATTTAGCGTAAATGACAGATGGAGAACTATATACTGTTTAAGAGAACGTGATAAGCTGATTCAATCAATCTGTATCAAAGTAGAGACTGTGTTGTGTGTCGACGTAAAGACTGGGTTTACCGGCGAAAATCCTAACTAGTAGGATATACTGGATCAATCTTAATTGTAGCATCTGTCCAAGTCACGTTGTTGTACCTGCTCTGATCCACAAAAACCCAAGGTTGAGGGTATCCTTGGAATCTCAGCTCAATTGTAGACTCAACTGAATAATTGCTAATAGTCCCTTCCTTTGTGAGGGCGACTGCACTCAGGCCACTCCCAGGCGCAAGATTTCCATGAGTAGACCATCCGATTTCGCGTGTCTGTTCATGCGAAGTCGAACTAGAAGTTTGACTTTCCAATCTGAATGAAGTTTGCACATTGACACCCACATCAAGTATGGGGATTTGGGTATCTAATGTAACTTGAGCGCCGAATACAGTTGTAGTAGCGTTTGTCAGGCTCCAAGAATTTGTTTTATTTGTTTTGTTATTGAAAGTCCATTTCATATCGGCTTGGGTTGTATTTGTCACATTAATCGTATCCAAAGTTACACTTGCTATACTTCTGCGATTCATATCAGCTCAGATCTTCGGCTAATAAGAGGGAGGACTTTACTGGTTAGATTGGGGGAATGGATCAGCAAAAGAGGTCCCCGTGATTGTGACATTGTCGATTGGGGCCAGAAAATAGAAGCCTAGTTGATCCATTTGATTACCAGATCTTCCATAAGCGCCAACAAGATAACCACTGTGTGTGTTCAGGTCGTAGTTGGTTTGTTTATTCGTATTTTTGCCTGCGTCAAACACTTGACCTTTGCTAGTAGTCATTTGAATTCTTCCACACCGTGTTCCTATACCATTGCCCCACAAGACTAACTTTGTGATTATCTCACCTTGTTCCAGCGTTAGTTTGCTCTGAGTTACACCCTTGGGGCCCACGCCTCCGTGCATTGGACCCTCGGAGCCATCGAAATAGGTGAGCTGGATTCCGTAAACTCCTGTTCCATCATTCTTGGTCCAAGTTTTAACGGTTCTGACTAGGGCATTCAAGCCAACGTTCGTCCAATCGGGTGAACCTGCACAGAGTTCGTTGAAATAGTCGCCACCTTTTCCACCGATGGAGCCAGAGCCATAGTAAATCGCCATAATCTTAAACGGTATTACTAATGCAGTTTGAACACTATGTGGTGATTTCAGAAAAAGAGATCCGGGTAGAAGGCTGGAGATTCTATTGATGATGGAAAGATTAAGAGAGTTGCCCGGAGAATTTAGTGCCTTATATAGAGGAAGATGCTAGAAAATTTCAGCGACACTGATACTTTCATTGCATTAAGATAAAGAGAAACCTAGTTGGCAGCAAAAGCCAAGATTCTGAATCATGTAGCAGTCGGAGCAAATTACCAAACCTGATATACTGCAGCTGAGTATCGTTGTTAATGATGAGATTGGCGCAAATTATTTATCTTGGTGTTCAGATCTGACACTTTTTATGCAAAGCCTACTTCAAAATAATTGGTTGTCTTAAGTTCTAACCAGTAGAAGTTTGTAACAAGGTAAAGCAATGTGTGTAGCACGCGAAATAATTGGGACATTTCACCCCCATTACAAAAAGATAAACTTTTAACAAAATGTACATGCAGGCTATCTTTCTCAAATCGGCGACTCTTTTTTTTTTTTCCCCTCGGCTAATAACAATGCAATGCTAGCAGCTGATAGCGCTTTGAAATTCTTTCTAACCAGATTCTAACGTTGTTAATAGTGTCACTAGGACCATGCTACTCCCACAGCGCTATTCAATTAATCAGGTATCAAAGATTTACAAGTTTTAAATATTAACTACTTTTGCAATGACGGAATTTCGTACTAGACATCTCTTTCGGGGTTACCATGTTTTGGGCTTGATTTTTTAGGTACATAAATAGGATGCCGACAACCGAAAACCAGATGGTTACAAGCAATATTTGCGCCTGAAAAACTTCCTCGTTTCACTTTATTTTATGTTCACGTGTCGCTGAAAATATTAAAGATTTATAAGCTGCATTCTTTATATCCCGAGGTTGGTAAGGTAGTTAAACGATGCTTCATCCGAAAGTCGGCCTTTATTACCTAAGTAAGTTAGATTGGAATTATCAAATGTGTAATAACGCACACAGAGCTCTGCCAATGATGCTCTTGTTATCAAAGAATAAACTTTAATAAACCCTAAGCTTTCATAATCAGGCGCCCCAATACATCACGTCGTTGGGCAGTTTAACATGTTACGCATGCGTAATGTGGGGGTATCTAAGCTTGGTAGAGGTTGACCGATCCACTGCTTGTACAATGTAATCATTCAGCTATTGAAAAAATTCTCTGCAGCATTCGAAAGTCGGACCCCTTAATGCAGAAGATGTGATATGTAAGCGCTACGCCGACTTGGCTTAATCCCAGTTTCTAAGTAATTTCTTCATCAGCAAGCTGCTCATCGCACCCTGCATATATTTAGAGTTTCCTGTTATTAATCACGAGCGGCTCAGCTTTTTCGGTCGCACCTTGATGCCCCCAGCCTTTACCCCTCGGATTACTTCGTCCAATTTTCACCTCGCGTCGCAATCCAATTTTCCTTCTTTGCCAAATGGGGTTCAACAAGTCAAACAAATTTACATGCTAGATTTCATACAACATTGAAATAACAGTCAGAAGATGTCGAATACAAATCTTGAGACTTCTCTAGTACTACCTCCAGAAGGATATGTGCCTGACTCCGAATCGCTGTACGACGAGACGGTTACTATACACGCTTTTATGCTGTTCGCAACTACAACCTGTATTGGGATCCGGTTGTATACTCGACGAGTAATCACTCAGCAATTATCTTTGGATGATTGTAGGTAGTGCCAATTTATTACAGCTTAACGGAGCTGATGTTATCAGATCTCTGTATGCTAGGCTACGTAAGGCTCCAATCCCTCTGAGGAGTGACATTGATCTTATACTGCATAAACAGGTGGGAATCATTACTTATGCAGGCCTCGTTATCAAAGGTATTCCGATTACGCAAAACCTGTTTTGCTTCGTTGGGGTTATTACTAAAATTGGAGATAGCTAGCGAATATCATTCAGGTAGACATATTTGGGATGTCTCGGGTGAAAATCTTCTGATGGGCCGGAGAGTGAGTATTACGAACCAATGAAATTTTGCGCCTTGTTAATATTTCTTCACTTATAGATGGACTTTCCTATTCGAATCATGTATATGATTACCGCATCCACTATT
>JANIPN010805737.1:0-10523 GCA_027478595.1 Erythroxylum anguifugum
GTATTAGGCGGCATTTTCCCTCCATAGCCCTAAATGCATGTGTAGCATAGCCATAATGTCAATCCCCTTCATAGCCTGTCAGATTACATTTTGTAGTCCGTCAAACCGGCTCTTCTGACACTTCCGTATACGAGAGTATGTAGATATTGAGATATCCTAGGTATTATAGATGGTGAAAACAGTATTTATGGGAGTTGTCTGACGTTGAGAGCCATGATTGGCTGCATTCGTCACGCACGCAATTCTGTGACGCGCTTCAGCTTACCGCAAGTGAGTGGCGTGATACGAAGTCTTTGAGGATCGGAAGATTCCCAAAGCTACTTGTACTAATGAAGCTTTTATTTACCGGTGATTTTGCTTACCATAGTCGCCATTGCTGATCAAAGACTGCTGATTAATCCCGATTCCATCCTCTCGGAGTACTCTAGGTCGCTGGAATCTGAGACAGGTTACCGTTTATTTCTCCGGAACACGCAGCTCCTCAATCACCATTAAGCTGCTAACACGCTTTTTTTTGTAGCCGACGCGTTAATATTTGGTTTTAGAGCTTATAGATATAGCACCGTCTTTCAACTCTGGTACAGGAGTCAAATTGTACAAGGTCCGCGACTTATGGCGGTATATTTGAGTATTATGGACATAGTTACTGTGATCCCGAATCTAAATGCGTTTGGTTTCACCTTAACCATTATAGTGTCCTACACACTAACCTAACGGTCTAAACCGAGAAGCAGAGTTCTGATCGAGATCGCATGGCTTAGGAGGCTTTGTTCATGTCGGGATCGACCTGACTCTAACGTGGCAATCTAGCAACAAAACCTGCAAGAGTCCAACACGATGCAAAGGCCAAGGTTATTGACTAGTAGATGCGAGAAATTGATTTCGTCACCGAGAGCTCCTGTTTCACAGCACGTGTGCACCGGTTTTGTGCTTGCGCTTTGACGTTTGACCTGGGACGATCCTCACCTTGTTGCCCAAAGGACCATCAATCTCCATTCAAAAATATTTCCACCACTATTGATGAGTATGGATATTACTCAATATCGATCATCTATTTCTAGCAACATAGACCCTGTTTACAGCCTTGGCTCTGATGTTAGTTTGCGGTACTGAAGTCTAATAAGTAGCTAGTCTCTGCCAAGTCTGGGAGCGAGCGAGTATATTGAGAAGTCTGAAACACGTGGCAATATGTCAAGTTTCGGATGGCGATATGGCGTCTCCTAAGATATCTCGCATCTTTGTTAGCAGAGCGAAAATTCCAAGAACGTCCGAAGACACATTGCTTGCCAAGACTCCTAGAGCAATTCACGCCGTTTGATATTTGAACGAGTCGCCGGCTAGGGCTTCTGAAAATGGACGTCTGAGCGGAGGCTTTCAGTTGACAGCTGCTATTGTTCCGGAGCGATACTCCAAATAGACCAGCGAGTCCGAGTAAGCTGAAACTGGTAATCTAAATCCCAGATTCGTACGTCATTACACGCGAAGAATTGACAGCTACATCCCTGCGGGGGTGGTATCATGTAGCTACCTACGGGAGTATCGGCATTATATTCCTGGAACAAGAGCATCATGGCACAGATGAAGAGGTTTGATCGGATTCTCAAGAAGAGTCTATATAAGACTCATCTCTCTGCTTCCAAAGTCGTTGCTCATCAAGCCTACACATAGCAACTAGCAGTCTATCAGTTTGGCCTCTCAGCTTTCTCGCAAAGCCTCGATCACCTCAACAATACCAACATCCTAACCTACAACCTTCAGATACTACCAACCGCTCATTTACGATAACAAATTTAACCAGCACTCCAATCTTTAACGATGCATTACCTTCATTTTCTCGTTGCTGCCCATTAGCTACCGTGCAAGCACTGCCAAAGCCGCGCGATGGAGATGTTGCCGTCGCTAGTCAATCTCGCGATGTTGTTGCCCCTGATTTCCAGGCAATTGACATCAGCAAGCGTGGATTAGCTGCTCCGTTGTGGAAGTATGGCAGCGACAAAGGGGAGGAAGAGGGAGGCGAGGAGGGTGAGGGTGAAGATTGTGAAGAGGGTGGCGAGGAAGGCGGTGAGGAGGGTGGTGAAGAGGGTGGTGAGGAGGGTGGCGGGAAGGGAGCGCATGGCGCCGGCTACCGGGAATGCTCTGAGCTTATTGGTGCAAGGTGAGGGTTTGCTTTGTTTTGAATGGGTTCCGGACAGGTTTGAGGACGGTTGTCTTTGGATCGTCGGACAAAGATCGGTTCGTTTCAATTGCTTGAAAAGGTTCCTGATTTCGATGTTTTTGAAACCCACATGGACCAACCACGCTGCTGTCGATGGAACTGGGATGTCCGACTAGGGTGCCTGGGAGGAAATATTAAATATTAAAGTATAATAAGAGTGACCGCAGGCAACTCTCGGCGAGAATAGTCGTAAAGATTAGTCTTGCAAAATACAGATGCTAGCAAGTCCCCATGTCCGAGGTGTCAGCGAATATAATCACAACTAAGACTTATGGCGGCTACTTCCGTCCTCTAGGCTGGTGTCGATCGCCTGCCTCCTGCACGTGCGATGATCCCTAAAGCCAAATATTAGATGTCTCCCACAGAGAGACTGGATGAAAACAGAGGATGAAGGCTGGGGACACTGTGGTACAGATAGAAAAAACAAAAAATAGGAAACGAAACATGGTGGATAATTAAAAGGTTAAATCCATAATAAGGATCCAACAGAAAAAGCTCGAGCAAGGGGACACATGTACCCTGCCAGTCCTTCAACGAACAAAGGCCAAAGATACTTCCCGTGCAGAAAAAGCCACCATCGTCCGACGGCGCGCACACACACAGAGCAGAGGAAAGCCACCAGGTTCTCGAACGTTCAGCCAGGGGATTGTTGGACAACTCATGATAGGCCGACCGTTGCTATCAGGTTTCAATGTTCCCTAAACTCTTCTTTTCTCTGCGGTGGGCCGAACTCGCAACATTGCAAGGAAAAAAACATGCATGTGCAAATGACAGAGCATGAGTGTCTGTGGACGCCCAGACGCCGTAGTTCTTTTTCTGGCAGCTGGAGAAAGTTAGGCCAGGCAAAAAGGAGACGAACGTTTCCTGTTTCGAACCAACGACCACCGGGAAACGGGAAAACCAGAATGGAAAGGGCAGTTGCCGTTGGTGCCCTTGTCATGGAAGTTGAATTTGTGGCGTTTTGATTGACCATGGGGGTGATCTCTTAGCATTTCGCAAGCTTGCAGGGCGGTGCGAACTTTGTTGCGCGGGCGGAACTTGCCAGAGAGGCCTGCAGAGGGCATCGACGTAGTTTTGCAGACGAGCCGGCCGGGCGGGAATTAACCCAAAATACTCATACGAGGTACTCGTACCTAGAAAATGCAGAAGCAGCAGCAGAATACGGTAAAACTCCAACGGGTTACACAGTCCCCGTAGATGTAGGTAGGTCTCTTTACACACACTGAGCGCTGAATTGGGACAAGGCACACGATGCCAGATATCGACCTTGTGTATAACATAGCGCCATTTGCTCGATTCGAACGTCTCGGACGACGCAAGAGGACTGGACTCATGCACGTCCACCGCCATCCTTTCCTGATTCTGAAATCCTGGATGCTGTGAGACGAGACTTGACGTGCGTTGTGGTGAAAATGGCGCTTGTCAGGCTGGCGGGCAACAGCCAACTAGCGGCAGGGCACCAGCCCTCCAGCCCCGGGGAAAGTGGAGGACAAGGTGTTCGGTGTGTTCGGTGGGGCTCCACAAGTGCGTTGAGCAATCGGCGCAAAGCCTTGGGAGGGTCATACCCATTAGCATATACTGTGAGAGGGCTGTCCAACCCGGGATCGTCGCAATCCGCAAAACCTTCTTTCCTTTACACTCGTCCCATTTGGCAAGCCATCTGAGGTGGGTTGCAGCCGGATCGTGATGATCCCGATGGACGTGCGAATGCCGGATCATCTTTTTTCTTTTGGCGTGAACGATGATGATGAGGAGGATGATGACGGCCACGCCCGTCCCATGTTCCTGCATCGTAGACGGAAGGAGTCGAGGATACACCGAAGAGAGAGATTTGAGCCTGAACGCCATACGTGCTTACTCTGCATTTTGGGCTTTGACCTGAGCAGGGAACGTTCACATACAGAGCTGCCAACTGCTCGGGATCTTTCATTTGACTGGTCATCGGCTCTATCCGCGATGTTCCGGGTAGCGTAAGGTATGTTGTTGCCAAAGGGCTTGGAAAAACTCCTGCTTGTAAATCTCCGTTATAAACTTATCGAGGACTTAAAGTTCCTTAGAGTATTGGGGCATCCCAGCTTTCATTAATATTGTCTCGTTCGAAAAGTAAATGAGGGATCGAAAAGAAGCCTGTGGGGGTGCCTTAGCTTGGCGGCTGCTCTGCTCAGAAGCCATGGTTCTGCACCTCCAGCCATGCCTTCACCCACGACATTTCGGCGTGGTCAAGCCGGAACAATAATGCTAAGGCCGATTCTTAATCGCTCGTTCCTTCAATTCATAAAGCTCAACATCAAGTTTGGAAGATGGCTGGTTGAGAGAGATCTGGTCAGCCTTGATCCGACGACTTTGATCTTGCTGGCATCAATTCTGCGTCGGGGCAAGACCGCCGCGAGTCGAGGTTGTGGTTGAAGAGCCCCGTTTCACATATCCGTGGCACAGTCAGCAAGCGCGATTCTCACTATCCTTCCCTGCCTAGACTTCGCGGTAAGTCCAGTTAGTATCTTCTATTATATTCTCACAGGTTTCTGAAAACACAAATTCATGACCAAAGAAAGTCTGGATTACCGGCGTCGGGATTCATAAACATGTATGCCACAAGCCTGAGAACGTCGAGACATAATCAGCCTTGGAAACCTCCCTATGTCACGGCTCAAACAAGTCTCTATCACACTTTATTGTGTTAGAATTTCACCATGAACTCATCCATATTGTTGATATGAGTGAATTCAGCGCCTTGGATGCGAACTACATGAAAAGAACAAGATGGTACACATTTCCAGTACAGATGATTTAACTTTCGTACCTTATTCACATTGCTACAACTTGCGCCCTAATAATGCCTACCTAGGTAGGTAGGTAATGTAGGAACGTGTTTAACTGGTCTTTTGCTAAGGCGCTAGTTCCTACACTAATGACAGCCTCGGTGGCAGCCCGCAGTTCAGCCTCGCTGTCTTTCATATACTATTCTACCCTTACTTCCTCGCTGAATGTACTTCTTACCTTTGGAATGTATAGATTCCGCTTCAAATCGAAATACCTGGCCGCCCATACGAGTTCAATCGGGTGTACCCTTGGGGGTCCTTAATACCTCATTTCCTCTGAGGTCTAGTTTTCAACATGTCCGACTTGGCGATCGATCTCCCTGATGATCTCCAGCCTACTGATTCGCAACGTACACTGATTCTTCGATCGAACCAGCTCTATGAGACACTTCCAGTTTGCTCGCAGGCTAGTATCATCCGGGTTCTCAACCTGGAGAGCAGCAGCGGCGACAATTCGGCACCACTGCGCGGGGAGCTGCAACTCGTCAGTCTTGAAGACAGGCCTCCTTTCGCAGCTTTATCGTATGTTTGGGGATCCTGGTCCTCCCCTCCCGATGTCATCTCTTGTAATGGGGCAAAAATTGAAATCAGCACCAATTGTAAAGACGCATTAATGTCTTTACGAAATGAGCTCGGCGCAATCACTATATGGGTCGACAGCATATGTATAAACCAAGGAAACGAATCCGAGAGAGCGTCGCAGATTGGTGAATATACCACTAGCCCCTTTCCTATTTCCCGAAAGTCAGGTTATGGTTGCAGCCGAGATTATCTTTACTGGTCATCACCGACTAGTTCAAATCTGTTGTCTTGGCTTTATTGCTTTGAAGGAAATATTTGACTACTGTGCTCCATGACTAACCTTTCGTAGCTCTGATGGAAGACATATACACATATTCACAGCCTACGTACATCTGGCTTGGAAATGCATGTGAACGTAAAACCAAAGCTATCGAATGTATTAAGCTTCTAGCACATTTAAACGTCCCTCCAACAACAACCCCTTGGTTTCATGGAATGATATCTAGATCTCCGAAACAAAACAGAGCTTTTCTCACCTGGGAGATATGCAAAGTCTGGACACGCCTGATTGCTTGTAAGTCTTTTATGATCTCCTCCTCTGGAGCGAATACTTCTTTCGTCAGTGTAATATGAATTGTTTTGCATATACTAACAATTACTTCTAGTTGGAACATATCGCATCAAAAGAAAAGCTACGCAGCTATTTAAAGCAACAGACCTTGAATGCCTGCTTGGGACAGATTGGCTAGAAAGAGTGTGGACATTTCAGGAGATAGTCCTCGCCTCTGATCCAATTATTGTCTGCGGATCAAACTTTATTAGCTGGCGAACCTTCTGTCAAGGATTTTACTCTATAGAGCCGGCATCTGAGGATAGTCGTAGCGGTATGCATCGAACTCTACTCGGCGAAATATCTGCTTCGATTTTATGGTCATGGAAGGATTTGATAACTATTTGGAACGTGGTTCCTCGGCCCAGCTGCTACTTCGAGGCGATAAGCCGGCACAAGCATCAGGTTCCAGAATGGTCCGTAAGCACATACTTCGCGAAGCACCTCCACGTGGTCACGAAATTCTTGAATCGAGCTCTGAAAATACCTTTTATAATGTCTCTTATAGCCTTCCTTCCCGCCTTACTATTTGGTTTACCTATTAAAAGCGAATCAAGGACCTTTGACCTTCCGCTTCGATATCAATATGTTCTAGTAGTGTTGCCTGGACTAGTAGCGCTGGTTACTGGGATCTTATTGATTACGAGGCCTGCAGGACCACCCATGGTGAAGTGGAAGGGCATGTCGATGGATAGGAACAGGACAAGGAGCTTAAATTTGGACGTTCTGCGAGCAATTCGAACCCGAAAGGCAAAAGATCCCAAGGACAAGTCTTTTGCAGTCCACGGAATAATTCGCCGGTCGGGCCTCAATCCCCCGCAGGCAGATTACACTAAATCGCTTGGATTGGTATATAAAGAGCTCTTTATAGCTCTCATAAACTACAATCCATATTTCATCAATTTGATTCTTGTTGCCGGCGGCGTCACCATTGACGCACCTAGCTGGGTTCCTAATTGGAGCGCCGAGAATGGAAGTACATGGGTATCACCTGGATACATCGAAGATCCAATAATATCAGAAAAGTACCTCAGACCTGATTTCAAAGTAGAAGGGGATATTCTCAAAATCCCTGGACACCGTAAGGGTACCGTCATATTTGTCGCGAACCCATTTCCGCTCAGACACAGTACCGAAGAACCCCTTGAAATGAAACCAGAGGACACTATAAATCAAATCTGTGCCTGCATCTCCTCTTTGAGCGAACTAATGTTGCAAATCAAGCAATACAAAAACATAGGTTCAGAAGCAGTATACTTAAGTTTGCTCAACATCTTTCTAGCTGACCAGATCGAAATCAACTCGATCGCTCCGATAAAAACCTCGCCTAGCGAAGACTTATCGTTTCTTTTCAACCGATGGTGGCGATTGGTAACTGCCAATCTTCGAAGCTTCAATCTAGCTGTGGAAGAGGGAGACGACTCGACAATCATCCACAATTTTGTAACTTCACACTCTGAAGTCGTGTGGTTCTTGGGCAGGTGCTGGAAACGATTCCAGAGTGGAAGAAGCATCTTTCTTTTAGACAATGGCACTCTGGGTACAGGGCCATCTTCGACTTGCAAAGGTGATTGCGTAGCTGTTATAACAGGTGTATCGATGCCACTTCTACTTCGCAAGACTACTCCGGCATCGAGGAGTTATAGGACTGTCGGTCCTGCTTTTGTTGAAGGTCTAATGAAATGGGGCTGGACAATGGATTTAATAGATTTTGAGACTTGGATGATTGATGAACCGTTCGAACCGGTATCAGGAAGTCAAAGACGTCTATCCGAACGAATTGGCCTAGAAGAGTTGGTTTTAGTGTAATATATGACCTTTTATAGGTGACAGATATCATAGCAGTGTGTCGTCGAGGTAATTGTAACTTGAGACATTCAGAAGGAATAAACTTGCGGATTGAAGCGAGCAAGTTACCACAAGTACCGTCTCCTAACTACTACCTTTCTGAGATCTATGAATCACAGAAGATTATTTCTATGGAAAGTATCCAGAGATGAGAAACGATCCTTCCGAACTCTCCGTAAATGTAGCTTTTTGAATGTGAAGATCTGACATGGGCAATTGCTCTTTATGATGAACCGCCAACTGATTGGGCGGCCCCTGCGCTATTCGTTCATGCAGCATTTCGCAGGTATGTGACATATAATACCACGGCTCCAATTAGGATTTCTAGGTATGAACTCGAGAAATCTGTTACGAATCGCGAGGCAGATTCGTGCCACCTCCGGCACTAGAAATAGGTAAAGGTAAGTGAGCCTTTAGGGGGCTTAGCTATGCATCTCTTCTGTCTTCTGTCGATAAAGCGGGGCAGGACCCCGTTCTAGATTCACGACTGCCCATCTTGGCACACAATTATTCTCCGGCCGCATAGCCATAGAGCTGTTCCACCACGATCGGGCGTGATTTAAGCCTTCATATCCACCTCCGCCATGACATCCCTTTCCCTCGTCGACTTGATCTTTTTTGCTTTCATTCATTGTGTACTCGTACAAGTTGTCGTGCAGCACCAATGCCCATCAAAAACCAGCACTAACCAGTCCCACCACCACCAGCACCGCAGCAAGCAAGCAAAAGTCCACTCCCAACCTTCCATCCAACATGGGCGGTGGGCACGTCGTCGGAGCCGCCGCAGCGATGATCACGCCCGCTCCCTTGCCCGCTCTGCTAGAACGCTCCCTAGTCAGGCGGCAGTCCGCCGACGACATCTTCAACGCGCGCCGCTGCGGCTACATGGGCGAAGCCCAGGCCTCGCCCATCCTGTGCCCCACGAACCAGGTCTGCCTCAACAACGAGTTCAACCGGCGCGGGTGCTGCTTCGAAGAATACCCCGGCGCCTGCACCCTGCCCGAGACCTGCCTCGACTACACCGCCTACCTGGCGTCGTGCGACGTGCCGTGCCAGTACGCGGCCGAGACCGCGAGGTGGTGAGTTTGTTCTTTCCTTCCTTCCTTCCGCCCCCCGCCCCCCCCGCCCCCTTATACAGCACACGCGCGAACCCGGGAATATATCCGGATAGAAACAGCACACGCACGCACGCGAAGTAGATTGGGGGGTTTGCTAATAAGAGATGGCATAGTGCCGAGAGCCAGAACCCGTACTGTGGCCTGTTAGTCTACACGGACGACCCGAATACCTCGTACACGATGTACTACTGCTTCGACCAGCCGTCGCAGACCTCGCTCGTGGGCACCACCTTTGCAAGAGAGCAGGATATCACACCTGGAGGACCAACAACCACGGGTAGCCCCGAAGGCGGTGGTGACGGAGGAGGAGGTGGTGGCGGTGGATCAGGCCTGTCGCAAGGCGCCATCATCGCCATTGCCGTGTGCACGAGCGTGGTCGGGCTCGCGCTGATCGGGCTCGTGGCCTGGCTGGTGCTCCGGCGCTCTAGGAGAGCTGCTCCTCCGCCGCAATCGTCGTCTGTTGGAGGGTCGGTGCCGCCGATGGCCCCGTCACTGTCTGGCCCCTATGCTGGTAGTTCGGTGGTCGCGAAGAGCGAACCCCAGCCGCAGCAGGACTTTCGGGCGTACGACGAGAATTTTAGGACGATGGACGACGATGCGGTTGCGAGGCTGAGGCGGTTGAGTAATGTTGGTGATATATCTTTTTTATGTGATTTTGATTGAGGAACTTTTAGCTGACATTTTGGTGTTCTTTTTTTTAGGACGGTACGGTGGATCCGACGGTGGTGGCGAGGACTAATGATGTGTATCGGCCGCAGGCGCCGTAGAAGGATGGATGGACAGGATGCTCGGAATCTGGATATCCTAGAGGAGCGGCGTTCTATATACATCGACTTGTAATTATACCATGAATTCTGTTATAACAAGAAGTTTAATCATTCTTCTCTAAGCAGAATGAACGTATATATTATTTTACTGATTGACGTTCAGAAAGGTGTAAGAGCTCTCTCTTTTACTTTAACTTCCCTTCAGCTCGCCATTACCAATATCTGCCTACCTAGGTAGGTAGGATCGAGACATGATCTTCACCAACAACGTGTGACATTCACACTAAGCTGAGAAACTCTCGAGTTCCCTCCGTCTCAAAGAAAATGATATGTCTTCAGTTAGTACCGGTACGACTCGATCTCAAAATCCATCTGCATGTCGGTTACTTCCAGCCTCCCTTCGCTTAGATAGGAAATAGGGCTAACAAGCTCCCCGCCAGCGGGCCGGGAAGGCGGGGCCCCCTCTATTCAAGCTTAACTTTACCCCAGCTCGACCTCGGCTCTTGGCTTCTGCGGGGATATTATATTGAGCGATCACCATCCTTCTTTTGAATTCAACTTGCTTCACTGAGAAACCCCAAAATTGCAATTGAACCCCCCCCCCCCCCTTTTTTTTCCTGGGTA
>JANIPN010806280.1:0-10520 GCA_027478595.1 Erythroxylum anguifugum
ATTGGTTGAGGATACAACAACAAGGAAGAAGATAGATTGCTAAAGGAAAAGATTCAAAGGCAAAGGATTTGGATACACGAAGAAGGAGAGGATAGCGCAGCGAGGATTTAAAGATGTAGCAAAGGAGTCGGTAATACTCCCGATCCTGTTTATGTTTTATTATCCTTATACCATATTATGTATGGATTGGCATGTTGATTTGGATATGTTGCTTCTGCTGCAAAATGATTTCTTAAAAAGTTTTGAAATCTACCGTTTCTTCAAATAAAGCATGTTTTCTTTCTCCGATCTAACATAAGACTGCTTATTATTAGATCTCTCCATATTCCACATATCAGCGGGATTCATACTAGGTGTTATTATTGTTGGTGGTGTTATGAAATGTTTTTAATACTTCATGATTAGTTGTTAGTTCATATTTTTAATTTGTATGAAATCAATTTTATTTTTTAAAAATTACAAAATAAATTAAAACCTTCTAAAGAAATTTATTTGAATTGTTTTGAGGTTATTTATAGTTTAGTTTAGAAAATTAAATTTGCTTTATTTATAGTTTAATTTTAAATTCATGAATAAACAACACCAATACATTCTTAATCTTTTTCAATAATATTTCCTTTTGATACTTGGAAGTAATTAAAATTGTTTATGTCTTTCTTTTTTCTTCCCCCGCTATTTACTAAAGGAAGGAATTGAAATATAGTATTACATTTTTATTATACAATTATATCTTAAATTTGTTTCACAATTTTCTTACTTTAAAATTTTTAGTTGAGGATAATTTTATATTTGTAGAATAATGTGATAAAAATATGTAAAGTTAAAAAATCATAATTTTAAAATGAGTTTGAGGAATTTCAACAAAAATGTGATGTCTTAACTATGAGTATGTACGAAAAAAGTTACCAATTAATTGGGTTATATAGAATCCTCTATCTTATTTAAAATTTTTTATTTATTTTATTAAATCCCATTTACATATTTATATAAAGTTTATGTAAATATATTGTTGAGATTTAATAAAATAGGATAAAAATTGATTATCAGTACAGAGAATCTCATCCTTTAACTAGACATGAGATCATCTGAGCCATCATGTGTCATGCTTCTCGAGCCACAAAGTTTATTTATCGCAAAGTTTGTGGCTGAAGCAAAATGGCACAAGCCTTGATTAGCCAAGAACTCTACAGGCAGCCAGGCTTTAGCCTTCAATAATTATATGCACGATATGTGGTGTAAGTATTCTTGCTCAAACTTCTGTAACTAGAATACTCTACGAATAATAAAACATAAAGCTAGTCGAAAATGGAAGTTGTTACAGTTCTCGATATAAGAAGTCTGGCATTGACTGAACATCATGATCAATTATGTTCTAACACGCTATAGCCATGCTGGTTTAAATAACTAAAATAAATCCACAACTTTCTTTTTCTCCCCTTATATTCTTTCCAGTTCGTCTTCTTCCTAAGTCCTAACCGAATATCTCACAAAATTTCCCTGTAACATCCAAAAGTTCTCTTCATTTTCTACTTCTCTCCCAAAGTTTCCACCAAAGTTCTAATCTCATGGCTTTTGTCACTAATCAAGCGTCTGAATTTGCTCAACTTTCTTCCCTTTTTGAAAGGTTTGTGACGCATAGACAGTTGCCCCTGTTTCTACCCTTTATATTTGGTTTCACTGCTATTAGTGTTACATATTTTTACTCGCAGACCTTTTATACGTCACACACCCGCATATATTTAGAGAGGGAAGAGAGTTGAGAGAGAATAGAGATTCAAACATTCATTACAAAATTTTCCATGCCTTTCCTCATTCGCTTACAATGGCTATTTTGTACAGTACGTAGAATATTCTAGACTATCACGTGAGTCTTCGGTTGAGACCGTTTCTTCCCACGCTACGTTTTGTTTATTCGTAAATGTGTAGTATTCGATGTCATTCTTGTCTTCTTCTTTTTGTCATATGCAGTCTATATTTTTGTAACATCCCCTCTATCTTTAAAAACCACCTTATCCATCTAGTTGACCTTCGGAAACTTCTTCTACAGCTCATACATCATTTCCCATGCAGCCTCCTCTCTTGTTCCTCCTTGCCATTGTACGAGTACTTGCGTGGCTGCTTTGTTATTCCTCTTCACCATTCTTCTTTCCAAAATGGCCACTGGAATTTTTTCCATGTCCTTCACTGAAGTAGGCAGTTGACTAGACATAGGAGTGTTTTCTGATACAAAGCTCCTTAGTTGAGATATATAAAAAGTAGGGTGAATAATAGATCCTTCTAGAAATTTTAACATATAAGCTACCTTATTCACTTTAGCAATGATTAGGAAAGGTCCATAATAAAGAGGTGCCAATTTCTGGTTAGGTCTTTGTTGCAACGAATGTTGTCTGTAGGGTTACAACTTAACGTACACCCACTATCCTTCTTCGAATTTTCTCTTCAAACGCTTTTTGTCCGCCTACAACTTCATCCCTTATTTTGCTCTGTTCAGATGAAATTTGACGACTTGAAGTGCTGCCTCCCTCTCCTGGAATATTTGATCTAGTTCCACATTGTTAGAACCTCCTACAACATAAGACACATACAGAGATGGGGGATAACCATAGAGAACCTCAAAAGGTGTAGTATTTATGGCAGTGTAATGCGTGATATTGTACCACCATTTCGCCAGTGTTAGCTAGCTTGTCCACTTCTGGAGTGTGTCATAATAGAAACATCTTAGATACGTTTGTAACATCTTGTTCTCTACTTCTGACTGCCCATTCGTTTGAGGATGATAGGTTGTGGATAATTGTAGCTTCACGTTCTGTAATCTAAACATTTCATGCTAAAACCAATAGATCCCGATCACTAATTATTTTTGCTGGCATCCTATGCAACTTGAATATGTGATTCATGGACACTTATTCCACCTCTTGTGCTATATAAGGATGTTTGATAGCTACAAAATTAGCGTACTTGCTAAATCTGTTAATTATGACAAAAATAGAGGACTTGCCTCTAGAAGGCGGTAATCCTTCTATGAAGTCCATAATGATTTATTTCCAACATCCTTCTAGCACAAGTAGGGGCTGTAGTAAAATCGGATACGTCGCATGATCATATTTACCCCACTAACATGTTACGCAATTTTTAACGTGATTTCTCACGTCTTTGGTCATCTGCTTCTAATGGAAAAGACTTTGTATTCTTTTGATTGTTGCTGCCACCCTCGAGTGTCCCCATTAAGGGCCATCATGAGCCATTGTTATGATTTTTTTTCCGAAGCTCCTTGTCACAACTTACCACAATTCTTCCCTTCCATCTTAACGTCCAATTCCTCCATTTGTAATTTCCCGAAGGCATGTCTGGTTCTTCTAGTTTTTTAATAAGGTCATTTATAGTTGTGTCCCTCTCCCATCCTTCACGAATCTCTTCCATCAAAGTTGCTTTATATGTGATACCGACAATGTGAGCAGTTGAAGACTTGAAACTATAGATAGGGCATCTGTCACCATGTTTCCTTTTCCACTCTTATAAGTAACCTCAAAATTATAACACATCAATTTAGGGAGACAGTTTTGATGGAACTATGTTGACATTCGTTGCTCCAGGAGATACTTCAAACTCCTATAGTTTGTTTGTACCTGAAAGAATCTACCATTTAAGTATTGATGTCACTGGTTTACGGCCTTGATGATGGCGAGAAACTCTTTTTCATAAGTGGACAAACCTTGGTGCTTAGGAGCTAACACCTTGCTCAGATAAGCTATGGGGGGCATTCCTCTTGTTGAAGAACAACTCCAATTCCTTTATCACAAGCATCTTCTTAAATCACGAAAAGCTTGGTGAAATCTGGTAACGCCAATACTGATGCTACCATCAACTTTTCTTTTAGCTGCATAAATGCCTTCTGCTGCTCCTCTTTCCACTCCCAGCTCCTTGCCTCTTGCTTCTTCAACAAGGCATTAAGTGGCTTTGCCAAAATCCTATACTGCTTAATAAATCTCCTATAGTACCCTGTCAAGTCGAGAAACCCTTAGAGCTCCTTCAAGATGCGCGGTTGTGGCCATTGCTGAATGGTTTCTATTTTTCTGTTATCAGTGGACACGCCCATCTCCGAGATCGAATGCCCTAAATAGTCCACCTATCTCGCTCCAAATATGCACTTACTTCCTATGATGAATAATTGTTGTTGTTGCAAAACTTCTAAGACCAGGCGTAGGTGCTTCAGGTGTTGTTGGAAGTCAGCACTGTAAATAAGAAGATCATCAAAGAAGACAAGCAAAAATTTTCGAAGAAAAGGCTTAAATACTTCATTCATAAGGCTTTGAAAAGTGGATGGAGCATTCGTGAGGCCAAACGACATCACCAGGAATTCGAATTGGCCTTCATGAGTTCTGAATGCAGTTTTATGTACGTCTTCCTCCTTCATCTTGATCTGATGGTATCCGGGCCGTAATTCCAACTTCGACTACCAGCTTGATCCCTTCAATTCTTCTAATAACTCTTCTATCAATAGAATAGGGAACTTACTATTGATCGTGTATTTGCTTAACTCACAATAGTCGATGCACATTCTCCAGGGATTATCATTTTTTTTCACAAGGATGATTGGGGACGTATATTGGCTAATACTCTTCCGTATGAAACCTTGGTCGAATAACTCTTGCATCGATTTTTCTATAGCATCCTTTTGTTCCCTTGAATAATGATATGGTCTGATGTTCATAGTGTCCACCCCTTGCTTGAGGTGAATGGCATGGTCACATGCTCTCTTTGGTGGTAATTGTTTTGGTTCTAAGAAGACCTCCCCAAATTCTGCTAAAAGTACTTCTAACTCATCTTTGGCCTAAACGTCATCATTTATTCCCAGCTGTTGCATATGAAATTACATAGGGTTTTTCAAACGTAACATGAATAAATCACTTTGGTTAGATTTTTTAATCAGCTTGTGATGGTTTTTACCAATACCTCCTTAACCCATGCTTCTGGCTTTCCTGTTAACCTTACTACCTTGCCTTTCTATTGAAACTCCATGGTATGTCTTTTAAAATTGCACAACATGTCATCAAGAGTAGCCAACCATTGCACTCCCAACACCATGTCACAACTCCCTAGCTTAATAGTTAATGCTTCTGTAGAAAACTACAACCCTTACATTTTCCACACAAAGTTTCTGCATACTTGGCTGCAATCTAATTTCAAACCTCCACCTACAGTAATACTTATAGGGTCTATGTTAATTAGCTCCGTATTCTCTTTTTGTATCACTTTTTCATGCAGGAAATTATGGGTACCTCCACTATCTATAAGTATGTGTAAAGGTTTCCTTTGATGACTTCCCATGATCCTCAGTTGTTTGTAATTTGTTTGGTCTTTTAAGCCTCACATGGCTTCTAATGAAATATTAGGATTGAGGGGAGCTCTATCGTCAAGTTCTTCACTTCCAGGTTCCTCTTCCTCCTGTTCTTCATTCTTGATCATGTATAGTTGAAATTTTTTCCTCTTACAACGATGTCCTAGTGTGTATTTTTCATCGCACCAAAAGCACAACCCTTTAGCTCTTTTTTCGTCAAACTCCTGGCTGCTTATCTTTCTATTGCTCCGAGAGCCTCTGTAAGTATTGGTCCTGCTACCTTGACTTCCTATTGTGGGTAACAATCCATCTTCTGTTTGTTGTTTAGATGGGGGTGTTGTATGAATGACTCCTTTATATGTTTTTATTCCTCCTCCAACTGCACTTCTAGCCATGCTACCCTTTCCGAAGTAAATTGGAATACTTGCTGCCATAATCACTTCTTGTTTACGTGCCCATGTATAAGCCTAGTGTAAGGTTTGAGAGTCCATCATTTTTACAGTCAGTCCCAACTTCGTCTTGAGTCCCTTTAAGAAAAATCCCACTAAATAATCTTCAAGTAGTGTAAGTTTATTCGATTACCTGTCAAATAAGGCATAATAGTCTAATACTGAGCCTTCTTGTCGTAGCTCTTTTAAATCCCTTATAGGATCTTCAAAAATGTTCTCGCCAATTTGTTGTCGTAATTCTTCCCACTTCACCTTGTTTACTTCCTTATGATTACGAAACGTTAGCTGGTACCATTCTAACGCGATTCCTTCCATTTAGAGGGAAGCCATCCTTATCTTCATGTCATCTGGTGTTTGATCTATCGTGAAAAACTGTTCACACCGGTAACTCCAACTTCTCACCCAGGTATTGTCGAATGTCAAGAAATCAATTTTGTTGGCCCTTGTCATTCTAGTGTAGCATCCTCCTTCTCTCGAACTTTTCACAGAAGTTTCAATCTCTTCCTTGTCCATGTTTTTGCATGAGCTGTTGAAACATGGATTTAATATCACTAATTTCCTTTTCATGTCACAGTTCAGCCTCCAAAAGGTTTTTCATGCTTTCCTCTAAATGACGAACTTTAGCTCTGCGTGTGATTTCTGCCATTAATTTTTCAAGGAACGTTTGCTTTGATACCAAATGTTACGTATTTTTACTCTCACACCTTCTGTACATCACACACCCACACAGATTTAGAAAGGGAAGAGAGTTAAGAGATAATAGAGATTCAGACATTTATTACAGATTTTTCCATGCCTTCCCTCATTTGTTTACAACGGCTATTTCATACAGTACGTAGAATATTCTAGACTATCACGTGAGTCTTCGGTTGAGACCGTTGCTTCCCACGCTACGTTTTGCTTATTCATAGATGTGTAGTATTCGATGTCGTTCCTGTCTTCTTCTTCTTTTTGTTTTATGTAGTCTATATTTTCGTAACAGTTAGTGCCCCTGCCTCGCTGGAGGCCGCCACCATTACCATAGAAGAGAACCAAAACCCAAACCCACAAGACCCAGTTGAGTAAGCTTAAGAAAGGACCACCCCAAGTGAAATAATAATCTTTTTCAACCCTTTTAGTTAGGGGATGGTGGTGATTGAAGGAGATCAAACCTTGTACTCCTACTTGGAGACTTGGCTACAAAGAATGGTCAGCCAACAGCTTCAAAGGAGTCAATAGAGGCCATGTCTTGTTTCGAGATTGGAGAGACTGATGGTAAAGATGGTGAGTTTGTTATCTGTTTAGAGCAGTGGGAACTTGGTGTTGTCGCTAAGGAAATGCCCCGCTAGCATAGGTTTCACGTGAATTGTATAGAGAAGTGGTTGAGGAACATGGATCGTGCCCTGTTTGCAGCTATAAGGTGCCTAAATCATGAGGAATTGTGGAAGAAAGATGAAGTAGAAAGAAGGGAACTTGGAAGAGAGATTTGGATTAGTTTTTTAGTTAGGAGAAATGGGGTTTCTAATGATTCTTCTAACAATGTATCTTCTTTAATTCCAATTGTTGATCACAATGTTGGGAAGGAAGTGGGTATAACACACACAATGATCAATCAATAAATCTTTCCCCACTTGAATGGATATATTAAGAGTAATAATGAGCAAAAATTGGTAGCAAACCAAATGATCACAAGCTGTCCCAATAATGCACAAATCAAAAACCAATACAAAACATAATAATTATTTAACGTGGCAAAAACTCCTTCAGTGTGAAGGATAAAAACCACGGGACCTCTCTTGGTCCAACCAAATGAAATCCACCATCACAAGTACTGTCTTACAGAGATCAAAAGCCACAATAATCCATAAATCAAAGGCTCAATCTCATGTAGCCACAAATCAAAGTAGAGAACTACACTAAGAGAGTAATTCTAACAAAAGCTTTTGTTCTAACAAATTCTGGAAAAGTTCCAGACGTCCAAATTCAATCTTCACTGTTGAAAACAAAGAACAATGAGTAAGGAACATACTCACCAAAATTCAACCTGATCGGACAAAGAATGATGATAGACCAAAATTAAAATATGGTGAAGTTCGTCAGTTCTGGAAACACCTTGAGACCAGTCCAATTTTGGAACCAAAAACTCAACCTCTAGACCTCCAAACCAGATCTCCACCATTTAGAATGAAGAAAAATATGTCTTCAAACTGTAAACTAAAAATGAGACCGGTCCAATGGTGAACGACTTCCCAGTTGCTGGAAATGTAAAACGGGTTGGGTGAAAAATCTCTCCCTTTGTGAAGGTTGAAGGAAGAATTTTTTTTTTGGTTTTAATGACAATACAAAAATTAACCCTAATGGGTTAAAAAGAAAATGGGCTGTAACAAATTTATGGGTTTTACCATATAGGAGGGAACCTAAACCCAACAATTCTCCCCCCTTCCCGACTATGTGGAGGAGATCGCTAAACCGACACTTAATCGATAAACTTCAAACTTCATCCTTGGTAGAGCTTTTGTGCACATATCATCACCATTATCATCAATATGAATCTTTTTAAGCTCAACAGACTTGGAATCCAAAACATCACGGATCCAGTGATACCTCACATCACTATGTTTGGATCCTACCATGGAAAGTAGGATTCTTACCAAGATGAATAGCACTCAGGCTATCACAAAACATAACATACCTCTTTTGTGTAAACTTGAGCTCATTTACAAGCTTCTTCATCCATAGCAACTCCTTACAAGTTTCAGTGGCTGTAATGAATTCAACCTCTGTAGTAGAAAAAGCAATACATTTTTGGAACTTAGATTGTCATGCAATAGCTCCCCCTATAAAGGTAATCAAATAGCCAGAAGTAGACTTTTTTTAATCAATATCTCCAGCCATATCAAAATCTATGTAACCACAAAGCATAGGCTTTTGAGTCCCATAACACAGCTTCAAACTTGAAGTGTCACGGAGATATCTTAAAATCCACTTTACTGCATTCCAATGCCCCTTTCCTGGATTAGAAAGAAATCTACTAACAGTACCAACTGCATGAGCTATCTCTGGTCTAGTATAAACCATGGCATACATAAAACTTCCTACTGCAGATGCATAAAGAACCTTTTGCATGTATTCTTTATCTTGCTCACTGGACGAAGACTGCTTTAAACTCAATCTAAAAGATGGAGGAAGAGGTGTACTTACAGCCATAGCCATAGCCATAGCCATATTAAACTGATGTAATACTTTCTCAATGTACTTCTTTTGTGAAAGCCATAACTTCTTGCACTTTCTGTCACGAATGATTCTTATGCCAAGAATTTGCTTTGTTGGCCCCAAATCCTTCATAGCAAAGGATTGCTCAACTCTTTCTTCAAATTCACAATTCTGGAAGAGTTAGGACCTACAATAAGCATGTCATCAACATATAACAACAAAATGATGAAATCATTGTCAAAAACATTTTGCACAAAAACACAATGATCATAAATAATCTTCTTGTAGCCTTGTTGGACCATAAAAGACTCAAACTTCTTATACCATTACCTTGGTGCTTGTTTCAAACCATACAAGCTCTTCTTCAATTTGCAAACATAACTTTCTTTGCCCTTCACCTAAAACCTTCAAGCTGTTTGTAGCATCCCGTTACCCATGATAGAGCTAGAATTGTTAATTTTGAGAAATTTCTGATAAATTAGGAAAATGCACATCATCTATAAATTAATTGTGACATGCACATTTTGCACATTCATATGATTATAAATGCATTCTTTGACATTTCTGGGTACAATTGAGTTGTTAAATATGATTAAAATATGTTTTGGCAATTTTGGTATCAGAGCCCATATTTAGTATCTTAACATGAACATTTGTTAAGTGTTTGAATTATTGAAGTAGTGGGAAGAATGATGATCTGACTGACTATGAGAAAATGAAAGTTTGTGGATATTTTAGAAAGGGAAAATAGTATATGGTTAGATATGACAAATAATGATGTAATGTATTTGTATTGGTGGATGTATTATGGAATACGATATCGATGTTGTACTGTGGTAAGATATCCCCAAATGTGATATAGATGTGAATATTGTTATGGATTGATTAAGGAAAGAAATGATATAAAGATGAATGGCGAGATTTAACGTGTACAAGCTAAGTTGATAGAAAATAAAAATTTCTATGACTTTGAGGGGTCAAACTTGTACTTGAAATGATTGCCGGATAATGTGATATGAGTTATGATTCACTATAAGAATATTATCGAGATTTCAGGATGATTATAAGTTTTGTTTGAGCATCATATGTGATTGCCATATAAGCAGTATTCTGTTTTGATGCATTAGATGTGTTCTGATTTGATGTGAAATCCTTTATGATATGTGAATTCGTAACGAATGTTGAATGCCGGACTTAGGTCCAATGATTATAAGTTTTTGATTAAACATCATATGTGAATTCTCAACGAATGTTGAATGTCGGACTTAGGTCCGATGATTATAAGTTTCTACGTGAATATCATATGTGAGTGTTTGATACGACATAATTAGTACTTGATGCATTTCATAAAATGCATGCTCAGATAAAGGCGTTGTGACTTGAGAAGCCAAGATGAAGCGCTTCCATGTAGAGCTTTGCTCCGTGATATATGTGTGTGCACGTAGAGCTATGCTACGTGATTCCGTTCTGACTGAGCCTTATGGGCCAGTATTTGTATAAGTATGTGATAGGCACTCAGTCACAACAATAAGAACGAATGT
>JANIPN010806603.1:0-26217 GCA_027478595.1 Erythroxylum anguifugum
CTGTAATGAGTTATAGACATTACGGTTAACTGAAATAATATTGAAATCTCTAGCATTCTTAAGCTAGAGTTCTATCAAGGAGTCATTCTACAACCTTGCCGATAAAGGAGGTATTTGTAGGATTTGTTTCAGACAGTAGAACCATCTAAAGTGAGAACAATATGGCAAACTATAATGTTACCATCCTCTAGTCACAATGGCTGGAGTAATAACTGGTTCAAAACTATGCTCACGTCTGGCGCACTCCCTAAGTTGCCAGTGTTGTTCATGGCTCAATATAAACACGCAGATCAGGCATGGTTCAACATTAAGAAGATGATACTTCTACCAAGCTTTTTTAAATAAATATAACATCAACAACAATATAGTATGGAGGCACCTCCACACTAGTATATCCTATATTGCTCAAAGAAGGAGGTCCAAGAAAGGCACTTCTTGATCAAACCAAGCCCATTAATTCCCAAAACATCATTATAGTTCACGTTCAATGAAAAGCACCAGGGTCAAATGCACAACTTTTTAGATTTTCTATATTAACAAGGACACCAATAGTTTTCAACTAATCTTACACCTGAGAACCAAGGGCTATTTATAATCTCAGACTCTGTGAAGTAGCAAAAGGAGACTAGAACAATAACATTAAAATGCATCTCTTTGTTCAGTCGTATTAGGCATTAGGATTCTAATACACATTTCTTGACCTAGGAAAAAAATAGTCAAATTATTTTTTATCAACAATAAAGATTAGAAAGAAAAAGACAAGTTTTGAGTCATCATATTAATACTAGGCACAAGGCTTGTGAAAGTAGTTTCACCAGGCAATATCCTCATGTAGCTTGAATACACAATCAAGCAAAGTTAATTGCCTCAATAACATGGAGTTCAGAATTCTTTCCACTTAGACTGAATTGTTTCATCGATAAGAGTTATATTCTATGATTAAGGATCTAGCCGTTTTCCTGTTTCTATATGGCTCACCAATTTTCAAAATTAGAATTTTCATAAAGTTATATTCTCGACAACATTGATTTCAAAATTCTTTCGAATTAGAATGAATTGTTTCATCAATAACCTGTGATTAAGAATCTAGACCTTTACCTGCTTTATGTGGCTCTTCAATTTTCACAATAAGATTTCCTTCATTATATAATCGCTATCATACCATTAACTTAGCAATGACATTATGTGAAGGTAAAAATAAAATAGAAAAACTGTACACATTGTTTTAATGTCCATAGATACAAATACCACCAAAGTTTTAAATAGTATTATTCTTTAGATTTAGCCCACATATTTATAATAGCAGGCAAATACAATATTTCATGATAGGATAATATAGTATTCTTAAAATACAAACTATTCTAGCACAAAAATATTCATATATTGCACATATAATATTATTTATATACTAAAAACTAGATCTCTATAATTTTCAACAATCTTCTCAAACTAATAAGTAGATCTCGTCCATGTGCGGCTTACATATCACTTTTGAACTTATAAACAAAGAATTTGTAAACAAATGAAACCAAAATTTAAAACTATATAAACTTTTCTTTTCTGGTTACTTTTCTCTTTTTTCCCCACTTTTTTTGTTTTTGTTTCTTGTTGGCATAAATTTTATTGCTATTTTTCTCTTTTCTTTCTCTTTTCTTTTTTTTTTTTGCTTTCTTGTTGGCTTGCTTTTATTGCAAACAGAGACAATCAAATATCAATATTAATATGCTTTGTTCTTTTTCTCTATTTTTCTCTTTTCACTTTTACTTTCTCTTTCCTTATAATTCTTATAAACCCTAAAATCAAAGCAGAAAAAACAAAATTTAAAAAGGAACAAAAGTATTGGTGAAAAAATGACTAATGACATGGTACAGGGGACATCTGTCCAAAAAAAAAGATCAGTTAAAAAAGGAGAAAAGAAAGGAAAATATAACATAAAAGATATAAAATAAGGAAGGATAAGAATAGAGGCAGCAATGCTCTCGATCAAAGACCAAAAAAATAAGGTAAATAAGAAATTTGCACTCTCAATGAGTTGCCAAAAAGAGATGACAAAGGTAACATTACTTTTGATATTGCAATATAGGAACACAGAACAAGGATAACTATACAAAATAGAACCTGAACGGAGGAATAGGTATTACACCCCTTTTACTTTACATTGCTGCATAATAAATAGACATTACAGATTTCTATTCTAGGCATTTACAGTTGTACATGATAAGGTCCTTATTTGATTTAACTAATTACAGTTGTACATGATATGATCACGATTTGAATTAGCCAACTTATTGGAATCAAATATTCACCAAGAATATCTCTCAACACTCCCCCTCGAGCTGGTCTAAAAATGTCTTGCATGCCCAACTTGTCAACTAGATCATTAAAATGCTTCTTAAGTAACCCATTTGTGAGAATATCAGCCACTTGATGAGAAGTAGGAACATATTGAATGCAGATGGTGCCATTTTCAATTTTCTCCTTGATAAAATATGTCAACTTCTATATGTTTTGTCCTGTCATGTAGGACAGGATTATGAGCAATTGAAATTGTAGTGTTATTATCACAATATACCTTCATAGGAATAAAACTAGGAACCTTCAGCTCCTCCAGTACCCTTTTTACCAATAAAGCTTCACAAATTCCATGAGCTAAAGACCTAAACTCAGCTTCAGCACTACTTCTTACAACAACCGTTTGTTTCTTGCTTCGCCAAGTTACCAAATTCCCTCTAGCAAATGTACAGTATACTGAGATAGACCTTCTATCAATAGAGTTTCCTGCCCAGTCAGCATCAGTGTATACTTCTACTTGGGGATTGTTCCTTTTCCAAAACATTAGGCCCTATCCAGGAGTACCTTTTAGGTATCTTAATATCCTATACACTGCATCAAAATGTTCTTGACCTGGTGAATGCATAAATTGACTTATAAACTCACAGCAAATGCTATGTCATGTCTAGGATGAGAAAAATATATCAATCTTCCAACAAGTCTTTGAAATCGGTCTTTATCAACACCTTCAAGCTTAGCACGAGTGAGTTTGACATTAGATTGAACTAAAGTTTCTGCTAGTCTACAGCCGAGTAGTCTAGTC
The DNA here is from genome assembly GCA_027478595.1 of Erythroxylum anguifugum. Lineage (NCBI taxonomy): Eukaryota > Viridiplantae > Streptophyta > Magnoliopsida > Malpighiales > Erythroxylaceae > Erythroxylum > Erythroxylum anguifugum. Next base: position 3,095 of record JANIPN010806603.1, read on the forward strand.
TCATTGAGAAGATCTAGAACATACTTCCTTTGATTCACAAAGATGCCTTCCTTTAATCTAGCAAATTCCATAACTAGGAAGAACTTTAGAGGTCCTAGATCTTTAATTTCAAATTCCTAAGCCAGCTTCATCTTCAACCTCTTAAGTTCTTCAAAATCATCTCCAATCAGAATTATATCATCCACATATACAATAAGAATAGAGAGTTTACCTTCCTTAGATCTCCTATAGAACATGGTGTGATTTGCTTGACTTTGACAATAACCATAGCTTTTCACAACCTTCCCAAATCTGTCAAACCATGACCTTGGTGACTGCTTCAGGCCATATAAAGCTTTTCTTAGCTTGCACACCTTATTCCTTCCCATAAGTTTCTTCAAATCCTGGAGGTAGGCTCATGAACACCTTCTCATCAAGGTCTCCATTTAAGAATGCGTTCTTGACATCAAGTTGATGCAATGTCTAGTCAAAATTCACAGCCAAAGGTAAGAGAATCCGTATAGTATTGACCTTGGCCATTAGTGCAAGCATTTCGTCAATACCATATGTTTAAGTGAAGCTCTTAGCAAGCAGCCTCACCTTCATATCACACTTCCATCAGCCAAGAATTTTACTGTGAACAACCAATTGCGTCCTACTAGCTTTGTCCCCTTAGGTACTTCAACTAACTCCCAAGTTCCATTCTTTTCAACGGCCCCTATCTCCTCCACAATAGCTGATTTCCAATCCGGATCAACAAGTGCCTCGTGAATGTTTCTCGGTACAAATAGGTTAGTAATTTTAGAAACATATGAACTAAGGTTTTGTGAGAGTTTGCCGTAGGAAAGGTGATTTGACAAAGGATGATTAATGCAAGATCTTTTTCCTTTCCTAAGAGTTATAGGAAGACTAAAATCAGCAGATAAATCATCATGAACATCAATAACAGCTAGGTCAGTAGGAAGAATGGATTGATCAGGTTCGAAGACAACAAGAGGAAGGGTAGCAAATGGGTTACCTATGCTAGATGCGTTTTCAGGTTCCTTCTCCGAGGAGTTTGAGTGGCCTTGCATTTGTATTGTTGGAGCTGATGGTTCTTTACGACTTTATTGATTCTTTCCCTTAGTATAAACTCGAAGCACTTTGGTATGTTCCTTAGGAACTGACTGTAGCATGTCTCCACCTGTCTTGGAATTAGTATTGCTTGGTAGATCATGATCCATAACTACAATAGGTAAAGATGTGACATCCCAAAAATTCCCTTCTTCACTCTGACCCTCCCCCTAAAGAAAGAATTTTTTATTTTCTAAAAACATAACATCCATTGAGACTACAATTTTCCTAGTATGTGGATTATAGCACTTGTAGCCTTTTTGGGAAGGAGCATAACCAACAAAGACACATTTTTGAGCCTTAGGATCAAGTTTTGATTGGACCTTAGATTATGTACAAAAACAATACATCCAAAAACTTTCAAAGGTAGAGTAGAAAACAACCGATTGTTTGGAAATGATTTGTGAAACACATCAAGAGGAGAAACATAGTTTAAAACAGGCTTGGCATTTTCTTGATTAAGTAAGAAGCAGTCAACACAGCCTCACCCCACAAGTATTTATGAACATTAATACAAAACATCAAGGCACGGGAAATTTCAAGTAAATGTTTATTTTCTCTCTCAGCAATTCCATTTTGTTGAGGTGTGTAAACACAAGTTGTTTGATGAACAATGCCTTTATCTTTCAAAAAATTGCCAAGACTAGTTTTGAAACATTCAATACCATTATCAGAAGTATGCTACTTTTTGAGTGAAATTGTGTTTCAATCATGGTATAAAAAGTTTGAAATATTTGGGGAACTTCAAATTTTTCTCTTAATAGATACACCCAACAAAGTCTAGTGTGATCATCTATAAAAGTCACAAACCATCTTTACTAGAGATTGTGTTAACACGTAAAGGCCCCCAAACATCAATATGAATCAAATAAAAAAGTTTGGAAGGCTGATATGTTTGAGGTATAAAATTTTTTATGACTTTTTGATAAAATGCAATCTTCACACTAAAGTTTTGAGCAACCATCACATTTAAACAAATGAGGCATCATTTTATTGAGATATAGGAAGCTAGGATGGCCTAATCTATTATGCCGAAGCAAAATTAGTTCCTTAACAGAGGTAGAATGGATACTACTAAGGCATTGAGCTTCTTTATGCTTGGAGTCTTCCTCAACAAAGTAGTAGAGACCATCTATAATTTTAGCAGTGCCAATCATCGTCCTCATAGTCTGGTCTTGAAACACGCAATGGGAATCAAGGAAAATGACTAAACAATTAGATTCCTAAGTAAAGATTCCTCAGTAAGTTTACAGACGGATAAAAGATTGCACCTAAGATTAGGCACATGAAGGATTGATTTAAGCAAATATCAGACAACTGAATCAAACCTTTTCCAACAATAGGAGAAAAAGACCCATCTATTGTATGGATTTTTCCATGACCAAAACAAGAAGTGTAAGTATGAAATAGATGAAAATGACTAGCCATATGATCAGAAGCTCCTGAATCAATGATCCAAGGAGTGGAATAGTATGGGAAAGAATAAGATAGAGCTTGAGAAGAACTAAGATTACTATTTGTTTGTGCAATAGACGCATTAGGGGCACTTGTGGATTCAAATTTAGGTTTCAGCAACTTTAGGGTTTGATTAATCTGCTCTTGGCTGCATGGCCCGGTGTCAACCTTATTAGCAACAGGGTTTTTATTGAATTTACCCTCATCAGACCCTTCCAATTGGCAAGCTTCCCATGGAGTTTCCAGCAGGTTTATCGGATGTGTTTTGCCTTGTTACAATAGTCACACCATACTTATGCTTTCTCTTCAGGTTTCTTGCCACGATTGCCAACATTGCCTGCAGCCAAGGCTGAAGTTTCAATACGAGGATTGGGAAGTCATTTTCCAAGCATGACTTGACGTCTACTTTTTTCACATCTCAACTCAACAAAGACTTCTCCAATAAGAGGGAGCAGTTGTCTCTCAATGATCCTGCCTCTCAACTCATCATACTCAACATTTAAACTGATTAGGAATTTAAAGAACGTATTATCCTAAACAAATTTTCGGTAATCATTAAAATCGTCAGGAGATTTCCACTCATAAACATTAAACATATCTAGATCCTCCCATGCACGCTTTAGGGAATTGAAGTCCTTGGTAACATTATCCTCACCTTGACTGATTTGACCCAATTTCAAAGTCAGCTCATATACTTGTGACTAATTTCCTAAATCATAGTACATCTGATGGACATTGTCCCATAATTCCTTGGTTGTATAATAGCACATATAATTGGAGCTGATATCCGCCTCAATTGAGTTCACCAGCCATGTCATCACCATAGAGTTTTCTGCATCCCATATTGCATGTGTACGATCATCTATAGCAAGTTCCTTCTTGTCTCCAGTTAGATAGCCAATCTTGCCTCTTCCAAGAATGTACAATCATATGAATTGAGACCACCGAAGAAAATTTTCTCCATTCAGTCGTATAAGGTAACCTGAATGGAGTGGGATTCAGAGGTAGGATTACGAGTAGTAATAGCTGAGTAAGGTGGCTGGAGGATTTTGTAATGTCAGACATAGTTGTCTTAGAAGGATGGCGACTAAGGTATATTCTTGTTCAGGGTGCTCTGATACCATATTAAAAATAGAACCTAAATAGAGGAATAGGTATTACACCCCTTTCACTTTACATTGTCGCATAATATATAAACATTATTTCTATCCTAGGAATTTACAGTTGTACATGATAAGGTCCTAATTTGATTTAGCTAATTACAGTTGTGCATGATATGTTCACGATCTAATTTAGCTAACTTATTGGAATCAAATATAAAAATAACAACATTTTCAATAGGCTTAATAAAAGACAAGCATAAGTTAATAGCACTCTTAATGAGCTATCAACAAAAGGGCTCATTAGGAAAACTCATTAACGGCTAATAGACTTAAGTTCTCAAAATTGAACTTGACTTTAATATCGTGTTAATTAACTTTGAGTTTAAGTGAAATTAGACATAAATAAGAAATAAAAAAGAAAATAATATAAACATACATTTAACATGGTTTACCAATAAAGCCTACATTGTTTACCAATAAAGCCTACATCCATGAGCATAAATTTATCTCACTAAACACCATTTCGCAATCAATCCTTAAGTCAATAATTTGGTGCTAATGATCACAAAATTAAACATCTCTCCAATAACCTCTATCAATCTAGAACTTCATGTATTATCACTCTCGCTAATGGATCATTCACAACATTGAGTTGCATTAAGCAAATTAGTCTAACTCTTGTTGCTTTATCATCTACATTATATCTCCAATAGTTTCCCTCAACTTGCTTCAAGTTAGTAAATTTACAAATCACTTAACTGCTTTGTCAAAATCTTTCTATCAATATTCAAAACCTCAAGACAAAAGTGGTACAAGACATGAATCTCAAAGCCTCCATTATTTTGGTGGGCCATCCTAGCATAGACAAATATATACAAATCCAATGGCAATGCCTCTTTCAAACCTACACATAGCATGGTGGTCAACTCATGATAGGGATGTTTGTAACACACATGTTGAAGGTGAGAAAACCTTTTTGGAGTTATGTAGTAAGGTTATCTCTCAAACTTTGTTCAAGACGAGTTAAGCCCATATGAAGAAATGTGGGGGAAAGGAGAGGATAGTTGTTTTCCCAAAACATTAGCTATAGATACCTCATTTGATAGCACTTAATGGAGATATAATAGTTATTCATATCTCTTGCAAGAAAATTAAGAGACTATTTAAAAAAAAACCCCACATACGAAGGGAAAGGCATTCTAAACTCTCAAACTCTAGTAGTCTTTCTAGACAAGCCTCTAACTTGAGCATCGAAGTGGCTAAACCGAGAAGCACTCCTGACACCTTTGCCTTGTGCAAATCTACTATAGAAGGAGCCACAAGTGATCAGGGAAGGATGACAGATCATAAACATAACAAATTTTTGTAGCATCACTAGTCATGCAATATCTAAAACTAGTTGTCATTATTTTGTATCTTTCTTAGATGACTATTCATGTATAATATGAATTTTCTCAACAAAAGACTAATCTAGTTTTTTTTGCTAGCTTCTGTTCTTTTTATGAAGTTATTAGTACTCCATTTAAGGTCTATATGTATTTTATGCATTATTTTTCTTTCGCATTTGTTTCCCATTTAGCATCTAATAACATTATTAATCAATGTTCTTATTCACACACTCTACAATAAATGATGTTAATGAATAGAAGACACATCATATGAGTGAGGTAGACTATACTTTACCCCTTCATATGTATCTTCCTTTATAGTTTTAAGTGATGCGATTCTTACTACTTGCCATTTAATTTATTGTATGCCATTCATTATCAAATACCCTTTTATATTTAATGAACCACATATCATCGACAGTTCTTTATTTTCATGTATCCTTTTCTATCTTATTTCCTTAAGATACTATTTAATCTACCTCCAAGTGTCTTTAGATGTGTTATTATGTTCATCAATAAGTTCTAAGATAAAACTAACTAGTTGCTTTTATGTCTTTGCTGAGTTGGATTAATAATGTTTATCTTTCGACATAAATCATTTCTTTGTTTACATTGATATCAGCTTCAAATTTTTTTCCCTTACCCGCCTAGCCTCTCTTGCCCCAAGAAATGTAAGTAATTGTTGCTCCTCACTTCTCTATTCACTTTAATTTCACCTACTACACCACCTTGTTTCGATTTGCTTAACTATAGTCATCGTCCAAAATCTCCTACCATATCACTTCTCTAATGTCCTCAATATCCCAATGTTTGCAATCCAACCACCAAAAGACTTACAGATGGACTCTTCCATTATAGCGTCATCAGTAGACTTTGTTCCTATGCTATAGTATCTCCATCCCATCTCAATTACTAATTTAGAGTAACCTATTTCTCTTCATAAAGGTAAAGGAACTTATGTCTTGCCCTTTACATGACTATCTTACTTATTCTCATTCTTCTTCTAGTTATGATGCTCCTTTGTCCTTATTGTCTTCAATTTCTTTTCCTAAGTTTGTTACTGAGGCCCTTCAACACCCAAGGTGTTTGTTGAACAAATTAGAAGAAGAATTTACGGATTACTCGTTCACCAAGACTCTCATCTTATTTATATAGCAATAGAGAGCTAATTAGTAAGGAAAAGAAATCTCAGGAGATTTAGGAGATCACTAGAATCATAGATACATTAGGATTCCTAAGACTTTCCTAATACTCCCCCTCATGCTAGAGCGTACATATCGTAGGCTCCAAGCTTGTTACATATAGATTTCACTTGAGATCCCCTAAGAGCTTTGGTAAATAAATCAGCAAGTTGATCTTTTGACTTGACATAAGGAGTTTTGATCAGTCCCACTTCAAGCTTCTCTCGAATAAAGTGACAATCAATTTCGATATGTTTATTCATTTCATGAAAGACCAGATTAGAGGCAATATGAATGACTGCTTGATTATCACACATTAACTCCATTGGAGATGGATGCTCAAAACCAAGTTCCTTAAGAAGATGCTTCAACCAAATCAAGTATAACATGGACCAGTACTTAGATTCAGCACTAGAGCAAGCAACAACTGCTTGCTTCTTGCTTTTCCATGACACCATGTTTCCTCCCATAAAAACACAATAACCTGAGGTAGACCTCCGGTCATAAGAATCTGCCGAATCAACATTTGTATACCCTCGTACTTGAGTGTGTCCATGATTTTGTACAGAAGACCTTGCCCTGGTGATCTTTTCAAGTATCTCAAAATTCTAACAACTGCATCCTAATTGACTAGTCCGTGGAAAACCCATAAACTGACTGACCACACTTGTGGCAAATGCAATGTCTAGACGAGTGACAGTCAAACAGTTAAGTTTACCAACCAACCTTTTGTACGTGCTTGGGTCTTCTAAAGATTCACCTTTTTCCGCATCAAGTTTGACATCCGGCTCCATAGGACTATCGACTGGTTTAGTGCCTAATAAGTCGGTTTCTTCCAAAAGATCAAGAACATATTTCCTTTGGGATAAACAAATACCCATTTTAGACCTTACAACTTCAATACCCAAAAAGTATTTTAACGGGCCTAGGTCGTTTGTCAAGAACTTGATATGCAAAAATGATTTCAAGGACTAGATCCCTACTTTATCATCACCTGTGATAACAATGTTATCAACATAAACAATCAAAAGAATTCTGCCAGCTACAAAGTGACGATAAAATACAGAATGATCTACACCACACCATTGCAGACCAAACTCCATAACCACTATATTTTTTTTTAGCTTGATTGTTTTAGATCATAAAGGGATTTGTTAAGATGGCACACAAGTCTAGTCTCCCCCTGAGCAACAAACCTTAGTGGTTGCTCCATGAAGATAGTCTCGTCAATGGCACCGTGAAGGAAAGCATTTTTCACATCAAGTTGATGGAGGGGCCAATTATGTGTGGCTACTAATGCAATGAAAACACAAGCAGAGGTCAATTTGGCAACCGAAGAGAAAGTTTCAATGTAGACCATACCGTACACTTGTGTGTATCTCTTAGCCACCAATCGAGCTTTTAGACGATCAACAGATCTATTAGTAGTGACCTTATTAATGAACACCCAATGACAACTAACAACCATGTGACCATGTGAAAGATGTACTAAAACAAAACATCTAAACCGTACACTCACGTGTCGATTTAGATGTACGGTTTAGATGTTTTGTTTTAGGTCAAAGAAGGATGACGCAGAGAAGAAGGGGACGGTCTAGGGCAGAGAAGAAAGGTGGTGCAAAGAAGAAGGGGATGGTCTAAGGTTCAAAGTGGCTCTGATACCATGTTGAACAAATTAGAAGAAGAGTTGAGGGCTTACTCATTCACCAAGACCCTCATCTTATTTATATAGGAAAAGAGAGCTAATTACATAAGGAAAAGAAATCCTAAGAGATTTAGGAGATCACTAGAATCATGGATACATTAGGATTCCTAAAACTTTCCTAATAGGCATACTATACAAGATGAGATTACATGCTCTAGAGTTTAATGGCACTTGAAAACTTGTGTCTCTTCAAAAAAGTCTACGGTTGGCTATCATTGGATGTTACTATTAAATATCTCCAAGTGACACTACTAATTGTTAAATTTTATTTAGCTGCTAAAGGTTTCACCAAAGTTTATGGTCAAAATTATGAAAACGCAATTTCTCTAGTTGCCAAGACTACTTCTATTCATATTCTCTTTACGCTTGCAGCCAAGTTATGATTGGCCTTTAGCTTAGTTGGATGTTAAAAACACCTTTTCTAATGGTGTTCTTCATGATGAGGTATACATGGAACAATCACCTAGCTTTGAATATGGCTGAAACACAACGTCACCTTAAAAAGGTATTATATGGTTTGAAGCAATCCCTTGAGCTTAGTTTAGTTGTTTTAATAAGGCAGTTTTGCAATATGGTCCTTTGCAAAAAGTAGGCTTGGTAATAGATCGGTCCAAGTTCAAGCCTCCCTAGCTAAAGCTTGACTTGAAATAATTAATTAGGCCTGAGCCCAGCCTGAATACCAATCGAGATCGAAGCCCGTGACCCGAGTTCGAAGCTGATCAGATCTGAGCCCAAGCCTAATTATTTTCTTTTTTAATATAAAATTTCAAAATAATGACTTTTCTTTTTCACTTGTTATATTCGAGCTTTGGGCTAGGCCGAGCTAGACAGTCTAAGCCCGACTTAATGCCCAAAAATTAAATGAAAAGTGCTCAAATATGAGTTGAAGCCCAATTAACTTGAGCCAAGTATATTAACTTTGGATCGAGCTAGGTTGGGTCCAAACACAAATGTCATCCATATGTAAAAGGTCATCCAATATTCCACCCACGCTTCTCATTCAACAGACGTGTATTGTTATTAGAATATTTAGATGATATACTAATCACTAGAGATAATTCTACACGAAAACAAGATATCAAGATGTTCCTTCAACCTAAATTTCATATCAAATATTTAGGGCCTTTATAATATTCTTTGTATAGAGGTTGCCTAATCAAAGAATGGCATATTTACATTTCAATTGGACATTCTAAGTCTGAAAGTTAGAATCTCATCCTTGTGACTTTCCTATGAATGCCAATTAGAAATTATCATCAAATGGTGATATATACTAAGACCCAAGCAGATATAGGTTGTTGGTTAGGAAACTTAACTACCTAACTATGTCACATCTAGATGTTCTTTTTGCAAACAATGGTGTAAGTCAGCTACATTATCCACAATTTTGTCATCAGAATGCAATCATTCTTACACTTTCATATATCAAGGCAAACCAAAGAAAATGTATCTTGTACAAAAATCATTGACACCGTGAGACTTCAAAACACTCCTATGTTGTTTAGGTAGTATCACACAAATAAATGCTCCCTAATTTCGTTGAAGAGTAAGAAACAAGGACTTATTTGATGATGTAAAATATCACGCTATGACTTTGCAATTACAACCAATTGCAATTAGAGCCAATTAACGCCTATAAAATTACTATCACAACAAAGCAAATTTGTAACATCTAACACAATTTTTCACGAGCAAACCAAGCATATCAAGATCACTTTTCATTTTGTTTGTGAGAAAATGTAGGGCAAATATGTGGTATCTTTTGTTTGTTTGAGTAATCAACTAGTTGATTTGTTTACCAAGTCTTTAAGAAGTACTCAAGTTAATACATTAGTAACAAGCTTGGTACATGTTACATGTATGTATCTACTAGAGAGAGGTTTATGAATAGGGATATTATTATAATGTTGTAATCTTGTTGATATGTATATATATTAGGGCTAGGCTAATGATTAAACATTAGTCGTCTTTTCTCCAATCTTTATTGTAACAATACATGTATTGCGTACACAATAACATTCCCATACTAAAAACTAAATCTCCATGATCTTTAAGAACTTTCAGGTTTTATATTTTAGATGGTTACAAAGTTCCTCAATTGTGATACCTTGACAAATGAAACCCCTAATTTGTCTCCAAATAGGAACCAATCAAAGTGCAGATAAATGCTTTTGAAGCTAACCTAACTCTCATAGATATTAATCAAAACTTTATGCATCAATAAGTTAAAGAACTAAGATAAATGCAACATGGTGGAAAGGGAAGAACTATTGCCTATTGCTAGTTAAAAACTATCTCAATTAAAGAGGAATGGAGAAGAAAATTTCATATATGCTCACCTGAACTTCATCATCCAAAACCAATATTACTGGCTCCCTCTTTACAAACTCTTCCACTTCAAGCTCATTCATAGCCTCATATAACAATTGGACAGCTAGGGCTGAAGATTTTGAAAGCTTTTTTGATTCTTTAGATAACGAGCCAATTAAGCAACCCTTTTTCATGTGTAGTAGGTGTGACACACATGATTCTACATCCAACTCATGTCTTGCGCCCCCAAGTACAACCTTAAGTAAGGTTTTATTGATGTCCCTTTTGCATTTAGATTTCAAATCACACAAAAGCTTCTTATGAACCAAGTCCAACTGTCTGCATTCAGACTGTTCCCCCAAAAGTATGCATCTTAAAGAACCAAACCATGAATCTTCTATGTCCCTGTTCATCATGTAATAATCAACCTAGATAAGTTGTTAATCACTTCTGAAATCTACATTCAAGGAGTGTAGCAACTTCTACAATGACTAAAGAAGCCATGCTTTTATATAACTGCAGTACAACAATTAATTACAAGAAAACATGTTCCTAACTATGAAGGTACAATAGTACTAGCTCAACATCAAAGGAAGTTTATGCAAATTCAAACAGTATTATTGGAAATCTACATATAAATTAAAGGCATGTGGTGAATACCTCAACAATTTACCAAGTTGACAATCTAGCTTCTTTCTTCGCATCCACCATGAAGTTCTATTCCTTTTAGTATCTTTCGAAGGAATGATCATTGAAGATAAGTAATTCTCCTCCAAAATAAGCTTAAATGTTGGCGCTAAATCATCAACCATAGTGAAACCCCATGGACAATGCCAATGTCTATCCAAGCAATGGTTTTCAAGAACCTCACTAGAGCTAGAATTTACATCGTCATCTGAAACATCCAAAAATATTTTGAAAAATAATGCATCTATTGTAACATGTTCATAGTTCATTAATGTGTCATACATTTTCATTGTATTTTAGTTTAAGTACCTTTAGAAACTGAATTGATAGGCAAAAGCATCACAATAGGTTGCTCATTATAGCTCAAGCGAGACAACAGTAACCATGCACATACAGATGAAGAGTAGTCCAATAGTTCTTGCAATAGACGCATGTAACAACCACTTATCAAACTTATGCAAACAATCGTCGTGGAAGGGAGCGTTGAGAAAAATTTTGTGACTGATTCATTCAACTCTTGAAAAGATTTAGATGCAAGCCTGCAACACAATAAAAAGCAAGACAGTTTAGATGTTCTTTAAAGCATGGCAAGGTTCAGTATCAAAATATAGCAAATGATACCTTGGTAAATCACATGATTCTGCTCTTGTTCCAATTGAAGTAGTCATATCAAACTCCTATAAATAAAATTATCACATTTATCACGTTAAACTGTGGAATGAAAATGGTAACAACAAGACCAGCTAGAGGCACCAAGAAGAGAATAGAAGGTAATCAAGAGAATTATGCTTCCAACTTGTTGGTTCATAATCCAACGCTTCATATGATCAAATAATAGAAACCAAAAACAAAAAGAAACAATTAGGTGAGCTCTCATACTACCAAATTGAAAAACTTCATTTACAAGGTCATTCAAGTAACCATATAGCATCTAAAAGAAGTTTCACAGTAGTGAATAACAAGTGAGCATTCATTTACACAATGGACTTGAAAGTTTCACAACTAAAAAATAAGAACAAAGCATAACACAAAATAGAAAGGAAAATAACTTATCTTACAATTGATTTTAAGCTACATAATTATATATATAATTATGGATATATATCTTAGTATAGGGGAAAAATAAGAAACAATCTCCTAAGATAAGAATCAATCTCCTAGAATCCCACAATCTCCTTGGATAGGAAACAATCTCATAAGATCCAAAGATCTAGAAAATATTAAGAGATTTATTTCCTAAAACTTATACATAGCTAATATACAGAACACCCTCCCTCGAGCTAAGAAATAGACGTCTTTTATTCCCAAATTTAAAATAATATCATGAAAATTTGAATTGTTCAACCACTTCATTAGAACATCAACAAGTTAGCTTCCTAATAGAACATACAACATGCATACGAGCACTTCCTCCAATTTCTCCTTGAAGAAATGTCTATCAATCTCTACATGCTTCATCTTATAATGATGAATAGGGTTACAAGCAATATTGATGGCTGATGACCTATCACAATAAAGCTTCATAAGACCTTCCCTCTTAACTTTCAAGTCATCTAGAATAATTATCAACCATAACAATTGGCACAAGCCTTGAGCAAATACTTTGAACTCTAGTTCTACTAATGATCTAACCGTAACATTTTGTTTCTTGCTTCTCCAAGTCACCAAATTTTCTCCAAGGAAAGTACAATAGCGTGTTGTTCTTTGGTCCATCATAGATCCTACTTAGTCCATATTAGTATAGGCATCTAAGGCAAGATGATCACTCCTTTTAAACAAAATTCTTTTCCCTGGATTACCTTTTATGTAATGCAACACTCATACGCAACTTGTAGACATGACTTTCTTGGATCATGCATGAACTAACAAGTTATGCTAATTAAGTATGCTATGTCAAGACTAGTATAAGCAAGGTATATAAGCCTATTTATTAGCCTTTGGTACATCTTTCTATCAACAACTAATTCTTCTTTCGCTTCTCCAAGCTTATAATTTTGATCCATTGTGTAGACACCAGTTTGCACCCAATCTTTCATGTCTCCTTCAAAAGTTCAATTACATACTTCCATTAAGATATGAAAATACCTTGTAAGGAATATGCCACCTTGATACCAAGCAAGTATTTCAATTTATCAAGCTCTTTATCTCGAATTCCTTGATCAATCATTGCTTCAATTCCCCTTTTTCTTTTTCATCATTTCTAATCACAATAATATCATCAACATACAATAAAAGTATAATCACCTCCTGCAACCGTGTTCTTGAAGAAGAGAATGTGATCTTGAAATGATATTTCTCTCACAGGAATTAGATTTGTTTGAAAAAGAAAGTTAGGAAAATTCAGGTGATAGTTCTTGATACAAGAAGAAAGTTGAAAGAGGATGCATATTTGTCTTCTTGGCCAAATTGAATAGAGACCTAGAAGAAGTTAGAGGTTATATTTTAGGGAGAAATCCTCTACCGACCATAAGAGAAGTCTTCTCAGAGGTACAGAGAGAAGAAGCAAGAAGACAAGTGATCTTAAAGAAAACTGGTGAAACCAGAATAGAGAATGAAGGTTCAACTCTTGTGACTCGAGGAATTGGCAACGAAGCAGATAAATGTAGTGGAAAACAAAAGCCTTGGTATGACCATTGTAAAAAACCGTGACATATTAAGGAAACTTGTTAGAATTTGAACAAAAAACCAGCTAATGGGAAAAAAAATCAAGAAATGACACCAAGAAAGGGGGAGAAGTCAAAGCATTCTAAGTGAGCAATTTTGATTCTAAGGCAACAACAATCTTCAAAATCTCTTCCTTTCACTGAGGAACAAATAGAACATCTACACCAAATGTTTAAATCTCAAAATAATCCTAATGCATTATGTTCTCCGGCTTATTCAGGTAATACGTGCCCTATGTCTTTAGCCTGTACCAACAATAATGGCCCCTGAATATTAGATTAGGGTGCCATAGATCACATGACTAGTATTACGCACTTTTTTTGGTCATATACTCCATGTGCAAGAAATCAAAAGGTTTGAATTGTTGATGGTTCCTTTGCTTCAATTGCTGGAAAAGGAACATGTTTATCTCTCATTCCCCTAAAACTCAAAGATAACCCTTCATGTTCGTAACCTATCATATAACCTCTTGCCCATGAGTAGGCTTAGTCCTGATCATAATTGTCGACTAATTTTCTGGTCTTCTGATTGTGAATTTCAAAGATTTAACCTCTGGGTAGATGACTGAAGATGCTGAACAAAATAATGACCTTTATGTTTTTCACAATGAACGAACGTTTGGAAGGCAAGACCAATAAGCTTGTTTCAACTCTATTTCAATTTCTAATAACAATGAAGTTGTGTTATGGCATTATCGACTAGGCCATCCAAGTTTTCACTATTTAAAGCATATGTTTCCAAAGTTATTCATAAATAAAAATCCTTCAATATTTCAATGTGAGTCTTGTGAATTAGCAAAACATCATCATGCAGTTTTTCCACCACAACCTTACAAAACTTCAAAACCATTTACCCTTATCCATAGTGATGTTTGGGGGCCTTCTATATTAATGGTCATACAAGGCAGCCATAAGTATTGCCCATAACCCAGTCCTTCATGACAGGACAAAATACATTGAAATTGAAAAGCACTTCATTAATGAAAAACTTGAAGCAAGTATAATCTATACTCCATTCATTCCAACCAAACAACAAGTTGTAGACATATTTACTAAAGGATTGTTAAGACAACCATTCGAACTTCAAGTTAGCAAGTTGGGCATAATAGACATTTTTGCACCAACTTGAGGGGGAGTGTTAATAAATGAGGATAGCCGATATCTAGTAGATAATAATTCCAATAAAATAGGAAAAATTATTATCCTAGATTTAGGATAAGATAAATTAATACCTAAGTAGTTAGGGTTCTGTAGATTAGCAGACTTAGGGTTCTAAAGATTAGCAAAGATAAGTAGTTAGGATACTAATTGTATACTTGTTGTATTTTTCCTATTTAAGATGTGCCAGACAAAGAATAAATAAACAGAACTTCAATTCTAGTTTTCTTATTCAGTTGTATCAACAGGTTCAAATATGGGCTATTCAAACATAGTCATATGGTTTTTCTAGCATATGGTTTAGACATAATCAATTAGAAGGTATAACTAGTGTTGTAGAATTTGATAAAAGAATCGGATCAAGCAAAAACTTTCTTTGACTTCTCTTACACGACTAGAAGGCTTCCTATCAAGCTTCCTACCACTTGATCTACTCCTCTTTCCAAATTGGTGACTAATTTCTTACTTTTAGCCATCATTATTGAACTATCGTTGTCTTGTGGTTCAAGCATCAGCCTTCTACTTTCCTCTCCTCGAATAAGTGCCACCATTTCATTGAAACATGGAACCTCTGGTCTGCCTAAAATTTGATTCTCACTTGATCAATTTCTGGGTTGAATCCAACAAAGAAGGCATAGACCTTATCCTGCTTAATAAAATCCTTTAAAATAGCCACATCATCAAGGCATTTAGTTTTTATTACCTTATAGTGATCAAGTTCCTGTCGTAGTGACTTCAATTGGTTGGCATATTCAGTGATAGTCTTATTCCCATGTTTTGTAGTTTTCACCTTGACTTTGTATACTTGAGTAGCGTCTCTACCTTTGGAGTAGGTTTGTTGCATAGCCTCCCAAATGTCTTTAAACGTAGCCAAGAACATGCACGTGTCACTTATTTTAGGAATCATATAATTCGATAAACAAGCCAAGACCATGGAATCTTCTTCACCCTAAGCTTCAAAGTAAGGATCCCCTGGTTTTGGTCCAATACTTATGAGATGGATAATTTTTCGTATTCCTTTCAGAATTGTACGAACAAGTTGGGACCATTTGAGATAGTTTTTTTCCAACCAATCTATTCCCCTAACCGTTGGAATCGAGCAACCTCTTCTAACTATTCAATAGTGATATTGCTTGCTTCTTCAACTTTTGACATTTTCCTTCCTTTATAAGGAAGCTAATCCTTAGATAGTTCCAATAATAAAGGCTGGAAAAAATGCTATGTTTTAAAGGGGAACAAAGCACAATAATTAACAATGAAGGCTAAGATAAATGAGATAATAAAAAAGGGAGGAGACAGCAATGAAGGTTGAAATGGAAGGAAAGAAATAACGTGCAACAATGAAGGCTGAACTGAAAAGAGAGAAAAATAGAAACATTTTTTTCAGTAGTGTAGAATAGAAACAATATAAACCAAGGAGCCTAATTTGGCTCTAATACTATCCTAGAAAATAAGTTTTGGAACATGAAAAACAGTTTTTAGACAAAGAGGTGGAATATGTACAATTGCTCCTACAGCAATAGCTAAAGAACCATTGGCCGCTATATCTTCCTAATACTAGGGCATGGGGTATAGAAATGAAAAAAGTGAGTTAAAAGAATTTAGACTTATGGTTTATATGGTTTATGTTTATGGTACCAGAATCAATTATCCAAGCACTGGCATAATACTTATGATGTAAAAGAATTTAGACTTTATAAATGAGTTAAAAGATGACAAATTAGTCAACCATAAGCTTTAATTTAGAAGAATGAAAGGTGGAAGTTGAAGTAACAACAAAGAAAACAATGGATAAAATTTAGTTTATGCTAGGTTTCCTTAGTAAATAAGTAGAGTAAGTTAGAAATGTTATCCTAGCTGAAGATATATTATCCTAGTTAAAGATATATTATCCTAGTTGTTTAAGATAATTTATCCTAGTTAAAGATATATTATCCTAGCCTATATGTCCATTAATTAAACCCTAAAATTCCAATTAATCTAAACTCAAAATTCCAACAATCTAAGCTGAAATTCAGACCTAAAATTTCATGTTCAGTAGCCTAACAACACTCAACAGCCGATATTTCCTATTTTTGCTACTAATTGACATTTCTTCTACTTGTCCTACATTGACTTGTCTGAGGTATTCTTGCAAAAAGAAAATAAAGATTTACGTGAGATAACCAAAAAACTTGCTCCAAAAGGCTTCTTAAGAGATCTCTATATATTCCTCACTCTTTCCAATCTCCTCACTATCAAAAACTCCTTCATTTGAACCGTCATTTTTTTGGGAATGATAATTTTGTATGCAAACATATTGGCCATAAGGGAAAAAAAGAATAAGGTCTTAAGAAAAACGCAGTAATGAGGATTGCTTGAGGAAGATTCCTAACAAAAAACCCTAGGACTTTAATACCATGAAAAGAAATAGAAAACAAAACATGGTTATAGACATCTTAGTACCTGAGCAAAATAGGATAGAAATCAATGTACTAGGATTCCACAATCTCCTAGATAGGAAGCAATATCCTAAGATCCCAATATTTTTGGAATATTAAGAAATTCACTTTCCTAAAACCTATATATAACTTGACAAAACAATTGGGCTATATCAATTACATAAAAGAGTTTAGCAATGTTAAACTAAAATCTTGAAGCCCTATTTAAATTTGTTTGTAGGGGCATTTTCTCACTGATACAAGCTAATACTAGGAAGGTTAAGGCTTAAGGAACAAATTTGACAACCAATTGAAGATCACAAAATCTTGCTTTCCAAGGTTATAGTTTGTTGTTGCTTATAGTAAGTGGAGAATAATTTAGTTGATAAACATAAAATTGATGGATATTGTTCCCCTTTTATGACATATTTTTCTTTATCTTCTCAATCTCCTATTCCCTTCCCAACATTTTATTTTTCTTGCACCGTTAATTTCACTTGACCAAAAATTTTAATTTGGTATAATGAATAATAGCAGTTAGTGTGACACTAAACACATTATTGTTCACATGAATAGTGACAACAAAGAATTCATACATTTTACCTTGCACTAAGTTTTCCTTATTAGATAAGTAAGGATAAGTTAGCTATCTTGTCCTAATCTATTTAGGATTCAAGCTTATTTAAGAATCAAAAAATCCTTGTTAAAGTGAAATTCAGTTGTACTTTGGAAATCTTACTTGATATCCCTTGTACTAGAAGGATAAGAGTTCTAATGATTCTTCTATATATATATGTTGAAGATTTAGTATAATTATGTTATGGATCCTATCTAGCAAACATCTTATTTTGGAATATTGAGGTTCACTTGTATTACCATAATATTATAAATAAAGGACTAAAGCCTAATGAACAATAAATCATTCCATTTTCTCCTTTTTCTCTTTACATGGTATCAAAGCCAAAGAAACCCTAAAAAGCAAACAAAAGGGAGGACTATTTTAGGGCATGAACAACACCCACTACTCATGTATGATGGTCAATTCTTATGTGAAACTGTTCATGGAGTGTCTTAAACCAACACGAAGAGTCTTCCTTTGTTTGTGGTAATAAATATTTCACTTCACTTCACTCTTAAAGATTTTTGTTTTGAGTCGATGGAGTCATATTATCAATTTCACTTGTGAATATTGGAGAGCTCCACTTTTATGCCTCTTCCTGCGAATCTACTTTGTAAGTGGCAACTCAAACAAGTGAGTCTCGACAGAATTCTTCCAAGGGTGAAGAGCTCTATAAAGTTTGTGAGTGTGTATTGATGGAACTCTTCTAAAGGTGAAGAGTAGTATAATGATTGTTTCTAAGGGTAAAGAGTTGTACATTGAATGTCTCAACCATAGATTGGAAAGAATTATAAGTTCATGGTAAAAATGATATGTAACAAGTTGAAACATTTGTGCTTCAACTTGAGGAGTATTAAATTTAGTATAATTATTTTATTGATCCAATATAGGAAGTATCCTATATCAGGATATTTGGGTTAACTTGTATTGCCTACTATTGTAGAAAGAGAGTTAAAACTTAATCAATAATACGTCATTCTATTCTTTCCTTGTCTCTTTTACATGTTTATTCACCCTTTCACTGAAGGGAAGGCAGTTTTTTTCTCTACAAATTTTGAGTTATCAAAGGGTGATTCTTAGTTTCTTGATCCTAGAAACAATTCCTAAAACTATCCGTTGTTTTTCTCTCTTTATTATTCTCTATAATTCTAAGATGAATTTCCAGCAACCTACACTAAAATTTTAAACCTAAATTCAAACTCTAGGCAATCATAAACAATCCAGCAGCCTATATTTCTTTGGCTTGTGCGAATTTTATTGACTAGTTGACATATCTTCTATTCATCTACATCAAGATCTCTTGAGCCAACATGAAGATCTCTCTTTTCTCACTATAAAGATTGCATACCATTGTTGAAAGAAACCTTAATTTATGATTCATTTAGAAAAGACACAAAGGATACAACAAAACTTCCCAAAGCAACTTAAAATTTAGGTGAAAATGAAATCATACTTCAAATCCAAAACATAATATATGAAGTTGACTCATTCACCAATGTAACCCATTGCACACCATATAAAAAAATCTAGAGTCCAGGAAGTGCAAACTCTGCAAAGTATATTTATGAAGAACATTCCCATAGAAGGAAAAGAAAAAAATCAGAACTAGCTAGCAATAAGAATTATAATCCACTGAACTTTCATTTTTATGACTATTCAACAATATTTTGATTCCACACATTCCCAATATTCTCTTCATTCTTGACTTAGTTTTCTCTGTCACATTGATGTATCAAAAGTATATTTAAGTGAATTGCACATACAAGCACCAAAAAATTGCCACAAAGTCTTGACAAAGTGATTTTAATGGATTTTATAGACCAGTTAGGAACACTAAATCTTTTCTATATAGTTAAGGAACATCTTCCACTTCACCAGTCTGAAAATATTAGACTCTCTCACTGGGCCTTTAAAAACTTGCTTAAAAGTAACCATGTGCGCAAATAGCGCTAGGTTTTTAAGACCTTGCCCATGCACCAACTTTCAGTACCTAACCAGATTGAATGCCACATAGTACATTAAACAGAAGCAAAGTTCATAATTCTCTGGCAGCCACACAACAGTACTGAAAAATAAATTCGTAGGTATACTCTTGTAAACTGATTGCAACTAAGGAAAGGTTAATTGTCATTTTGCAGATGTACCTGGCCGAGCATAAAGCCTTCACTTTTACACTTGCTTGCCACATTTAAAAAGAACTGGTAACTGATATGTGTTCCAAGTGAAGCTTGATGAAAATACGAAGCCCAGTGACTTTCAGTGAGGGTCTTGTACGAGGTGGACAAAGAAAATAGATTACTTGATGAAGAAAGTATATAAATGACAGAAAGCAACCTGGAAACCTGCCAAACATCATAAGAGGCCAAGAATGTTTCATAACCTGATGATCATGGATCGAAAACCAAGGAATTTCAAAACCACTCTTAATTGGAAAGATTTATAAGTAACAGGAGTTCAAAAATATTAGCAAGGTTTCATGCATTTCATGTTTACTGGAGATAAGTTTAAATTTTTTTAATTTAGCCATATCCATGTATATGCCCATTTTCATTGCTATCTGACACCAAGTAGAAGATTATTTGTACGATGGAAAATAGTAATGCAGTTAATTTTGTGTAAAAGTGGGAAGAGCCATCTAAGTTCACTAGCATACAATCTACAATTGCAAAAGCCAAATACAACAAAATGCATGAAACTTGACCAGGTCAAATTATCAATTATTCATACAGCATTAAGTCTCCAGTTTCATCAAATCAAAAAACCAGATACCCCCATTGCCCTATCACATAGAATTAAAACATTAAAATCCTACAAGAAATTCATGTGGTGTTTAGCACACAGCATAGCAACACTGCTAAGTCTGCCTTCTTAACCTGTTTAGTTTAGTCAGGTTTTGCAATAAAAAACAAATGAGTTTCAACCATGCTTGTTTGGAACATCGGAAGCTGATCTAATCAAGATCATTCCGGAACCATTAAATTAAGCTTATAGTATGCTGGTTTTATGCTCTAAATACATAAGTTCCACCTAGCCACAATGATTAAATCAATACTACAGTTGTCATACAGTAATCTGATCTTAGTTTTACTATAAGACATAGATATGGCAAAAAATCAACTTTTATCATAGAAAACATTTCTTGGCTGAACCAATCTGAGCATAACCACAATCTGCAATTCGGCTAATATAACATTATTTGATGCAGAGGACAACAAATAGAGAAGTATCAAACAGATCGTTTTGACACACCATTGTAGTTTAGACTCAAAATCCAGATAAAACAATATCAACTAATAAACATTTGTATTAACAGTAATAGGGTGATTAGTGCATTGAATCCTCTCTAGTAACATCATCAAACTGAACTACTTAGGACAAGAAAACTTTCACTGATAGGCATAGGACTAATGAATATCCTCATAACACATGCATCTATACACATTAAACAGAGACTTGAGCCTCACAAAAACAAAGTTATTTCTAATCTAAGTATTTAAATTCCAAGACATAATAGAGGGGCTAGTGTTTAAAAAGGAAAATTAAAAGGGTGAACGAATATTATTGGAGTAAAGGACGAAGAAAAATGTGAAAACAAAAACCAAAGACCGCATTTTGTAAACAAGACCAATAGGAGTTCACCTTCTGAAATAGGATAGGAATCTCACGGGAAAGTACAAATGCTAGCATCAACCAGGAAACTATTTTTGGTACTTGAACATCTGAGAGATCACAGCACCCTTTCCTGGCTCAAAACAAATTAGGGGATAATCATCCAATTATGATTAGTCTATAATGCAGATAAGTACTCTCAACATTAGAACATTATGACCAATTAGCAGGAAAATTATTTGCAAAATGGCAAAATGACTGGCATGCCTGGAACCCATAAGTACAAGAAAGGATGGATAATTGGCATAGTACCTCGTGTCCTTGGAACAATTAAACTTCAAACAGAACCAAGAGATGTTGTAAAGTATCGCTGCCCGCTCAACACAGAATGCATCCCCTTCAATTTCTTTTGCAACATAATCAAGCAAAAGCGTAGGAACAGGAGTGTGTGTACTGAATGTGTTTTGGCTGGCTATAGCAGAGACGCTATGCAAAATAACTTCATGTGTTCTATGAACTTGAAGATGAGATCCCAGACATTTTCCTAAAAATTATGGGAAAGGAAACAGGGAACAGTTTGACAAAAACCCAATTGTAGGAAAATGTAAAAGCGGACATAATGAACCAAGAAAAGGGGCATACATAAGTACAACATACAAACATATCCATAATTGAGATATAATTTTCTCTTTGACATAAAAAACCCAAAAAGGAAAGGCAGTATTTATTTATACGATAAACATATTTTGCTTTGATATCCAAATTGATCAATTCCAATTGTCATGTCAATCATTTAAAAAATGTAAAATCAAAGAAATTGGATATTTCTCAACTTTTGTGACTTCAAAGACCTACATATAAACATGAGAAGCCCGTCTAACTATAACAGTGGGGCAATACAATATTCCATAATAAGATTAAAGACCATTCTTAAATAGTACCTATTATTATGACAAGCACAAAATATTACAATCTTGGATATATAATAATATTATAATACTAAATACTAAATCTTCATTATCTTTCTGTTTAAGATTCTATTATCATGCCACAAACTCCATAAATGTAAATAACAATACTCAACCTTGTTAAAGTAAAATGAGCAAGACAAAGTAGAAGGAGGGAGGAACACAAATTATGTGGTTTGATGGTAATTCCTACATCACCAAGAGTGCTAAAGTGTCTGTGATTAATTTGATTTAATTTATTTGTTTAGGCAAATAAATAATAATATTTTTTAATTATCTAACTTATTTGAACATAGGATACACGAAATATTTAACTACAGAACACACTTGATAATAATATCAAATATCCAACTATTAAGATCTTCAAAACTCCATCTAATATTGGTGAGTGAATACTTTTTTATTTTCAAATTAAGTATGAATTCTTGAGACTACAATAGCTAGGAAACCAAAGATAACCAACCAAAAACAACAAATAAAGATGAAATTTTTCTTCTTCTTTTTGGCTACAATTGTTCCAAAAAATGGCCACCTTTAACCAAAAAATAGTTGACAAAGAAGCTAAACTAAGGAAACGCAACCTCCAATGATACTAAAGGGCAAGACAAGACTAGCCACTAGACAAACAAAAAGATATAGCAAACTTAAAAGAACTAAGATCACTTTGTGATTCTTTAGTCTGACAAAGTGACGTAGTGTGGGAAGGAAAAACAAAGATAAGTGGAATAGAATAGGCTATAATTGAAATAGATTGTAGCTGGAACT
>JANIPN010806714.1:0-10519 GCA_027478595.1 Erythroxylum anguifugum
GAAGGATGGGGGTGGGAGGAAGAGTGGGCTGTGGAGCGGGGGACGCTGAGGAAGATCGGCCAGAGCGTGGAGAAGGCGCTGATGTGGCCGGATATCAGGGCGAGGGCGGTCATGGTGGTTAGGACGTGAGGGGTGCACATGCGGCGCCAGGGCCGAGATTGTGGAGGAGGTGAGGATGGTGATGTAGGTGGGATCGATGGAGTCGGTCTGGTGTGCGGGTTCGGGGAGGAGTCGGGCGGTGCTGGTGGCGGTTGGGCGGCGGGAGTGGCTAGTTGGGTTTCGTCTAGTAAGTCGGGCGCGTGGATTGAGTTCCTGACGTCTGAAAGGAGCGGAGCTGTCTCATCGTTGTCGTGGCGTGAAGATTCGCGCTCCGGTGGTCGAAAAATCGGGGTGATTATCCTTGAGAGGGATTGTTTGATCCCGCGTTTGGATAGCCCAGTGAAGATATCTCTATTCACTCCCTCGAGGGTTTCCACCAGACCAAAAATCACGGTTAGTGCCGTAAGCATGTTGACAGCCGCGACGACGATGTTGGGTCCAGCGAAGGGGTGCTCTGATAGCAGCGCTCCTCCCGGTGCCAGCTTGCCTTCCGCCGACAGGAAGCCTCCTATCAACGGGCCCAGCAGGGATCCTATATTCGCGCTCAGCGGCAGCAGCGTCAGAGCGCGCACGCGAGCTCTATTCGAGATCCGTTAGAACAAGATGCCGACCTCACAAGAGAAAATCTATCTTACCTCTTCTCCTTGTGCAGCTCCGCAGTCATGCACCTCACGATCGGAATCGTACAATTGAACACGCCGTCCAGAGTCTGCCACGCGACGGCCGCCGCAAACGAGCGCGTGAAGCCGTACGCCAGCATACACACACTCGAGGCGAAAAGACTCATAACCAGCATGAGCTTCCTCCCGCAGCGCTTGGAGTCGGCCAGGCGGCCCCAGACGACGCCCGTGCAGACGTGGGCGGCCATCTTGGCGCTGACGATGATGCCCGCCTGCGTGGAGATCTGGGCCGGCGTTGCGGAGCCGTCGAAGTGGCGGAGTTGGAAGAATATGTAGCTCTTTTTGCGGAGATGGTTAGTATATGTGCTTTTTTTTTTTTTTTTTTTTGCTAAGGGCGGGGTGGAAGGTTATGGAGTCTGTGGAACATACGTGGATTGACGAAAGGGATATGGCTTCGGCGATGCGCGCGAGCATCAGGATGCACAATTGGCCCTTTGCTGTCGTTAACAGAATCTTCGGCCTGTCGGGAATCAATCATTATACCTTATGTGGTAGCGACCGGTATGTCACCGGCATCTCTGCTATTTCGGCTACATCTCCTCGAAGTCGAGTGCGCTGGGTCGTTTCAGGGTCCGGTTGGGCATTTGCCGCTGTGGTAGTAGGTGCGTCGCTGCGCATCGTGCATGGTTTTATCTCACGCAGCAACTATATAACATAAGTGACAGGAAAGAAAGAATAGGTAGGAATAAGGAATACAGTAGAATGCGATAAATATCAGACGAGTGCAAAGTCACGCGCCTGTTGCGATGCAGGACACGATCGTATTTAAATGTGGCTGCATCTGCTGTCTTATCTGATCCGAGATAATCGGTAGTGCAGTGCGGGGTATTATTCCGTATCACGATGGCCGTTATGCACGCGCACTATTCGGGATAACTTTCAACATTCAATCCTTAATCGAGGAAGGGTTTTTCAGGGCCCCTGAGAGATACGTTGTAGGTATGTTTAGCTTTGCTAGTTCTAGGGATCTTCTTGTCGAGTTGATATTCATCAACAGAGCTTTTTCGAAGAGTCTTGTGCCCGCGACTAATGCTCGTTGCTTAGCATGTGACTCTAGAGGATGTGTCAAGGATGAATTCAAAAGGGAAAGCAAGGGAAGCGTGAAACTAACCAAGATTTGCCCCCTGGATTTCATTAAGTGGCATCCTGTATATAAACTCTAGAGTAGATTCGGGATGGATGCAGTCTAGGCCAGCCGTCAGAGGTGGCGCTTGCTCTCCGTTGAGGAGACATACCAGCGGGGTTAGTTCTGTATTCGCCTCGGTCCATGCCCTATCTGACCTCCAACAGGCGCTACATTTACATCTGAGTCTTAAAAGATACCCTGGGCTTTTAGAACGTTACAAACCACGACTATATATACCTAGAGAACTCTATCCTATCTCAGATTGGAGCTGCGGTTCCGCTTAGGGTCCGCTTGTCGTGCTTGAGACCAAAAGGCAGTGCATCGCTACGCAAAATGGACTGAACGCCCGTATCCATCTACTGGGTGGCTTTCTACCAGCTGGTGCTGTATTGGGACGCGGTAAGTCAACTGCAGGAGGGAATTCATGGGGTGTGGTTGTGTCGCCGTTGTGTACGAACAGCAGACGAGGGATTAGGACGAGGGCTATGAGGGGCAATTCGTTCTCATCGACGGTGATAGCATCGCATCATATATGTATCTATCGCCCTTCATATCGCCTCTGCCACTGTTTCTAGTGTGTCAGAAGACCTTGACTCTGCTTGTGGATAGAATATATTTAATCCCGGAAATCAGATTCCTTGGCTCCACGTAGTCTGCAAAAAACGGTAAATGTTCCTTACTTGGTGGCTATTTTCTCCCTTACAGCGGATTAGGAGAGAAGACTCACTTTAAATCTTAAATATATTCACTCACCATAAAACAATAGTAGGTAAGTAAATGTATAACTGGTCATGTGCTGTATTCTACTGACTGTTGAGTAAAGCACTTGGATTTCATTTGACACTTGCAAAACCGATAAGTATTGGAAACACATCTAAGATATTCACAACCCAACTGCACTTTAAACCACCCGCTGAAGATCACCGAGACCAAACACCGACTCATGAGGGGTCGGGGACGTAACACTCCCCTTCAGGATGATCAGAACAGTCAGGGAGTACCTGACAATCCTGTGTTTCGCCCTCTATACAAGGAGCTTTCATAGTATGTTTGTATTTGAGCGGCCCTCCAAAAAAAGGTACGTCGTCAAAAATTTTCAGCGGCTGTATCATAGTGTACCTGTCGTCGTAGCACGAGCCGTTGGGATTTTTGGTGGCGTGATAGACGTGCCACCAGTTGTTCGGGGCCTTGGGAAACTGGAAGTAGCTTTTCAAGACGTCATGTTAGCCTCCGTTATGTTTTGGCCCAATGAAAACAAAGTTCAAAAAAAAAAAAATAAGAGAGAGAGAGAAGCATGCAACGAGCAACATACAAGCTGTGGCCTGGGGCATAGCTGCCATTTGCGCTCTGGAAGACCGGGCCTGTTTTCGTCCACGATTTCTTATCCATAGGATCTTTGTCGCCTTCCAGTGTCAAAAGCCCCGTGGATTGCCCGCCAGAGCAAGGGTCGCCGGCCGAGTAGGTCATGTGGATCTTCCTTGATATACTGTCGCGGGTGAAGACGGCTGGAGCCGCGTTGAGGGGCCTCCCGGCCTTCTCCCAGGGTTCCGTGGGCATGGATATGATACTCGGCGGTCCAATATGCACCGGACTATACATAATGGAGAGGCAGATGCCCTGGGTGCCGTTCATGCCGTGTTCGCGGCAGGAGTACTGCAGATATGTTTTTCCTCTTATTTCAACCGGGTAGGGGTCGGTACCCCAAAAGTCCCCGAGCTGTCCCCCATATGTATATTTACCAAGAGGACTCTGTCCTTTTTTACCTTTTGTCCGTGTTAACTATTGGCCCTCGGCAAAACCGTCCTCGGGGGTACACTTACCTATGAGTACGTGCATCCGACGGTTGTCCTCCCAATCGGCGGGGTCCGCACCACCCGTCGCGCTGTAATAAATATACCAGCTATCGATATATCGTCAGTTCACCGACACGGCTGCGGGGTTAGACATGGGGCCTTAACTGACGTGCCCTGCTCATCGTGCCGCTCCCGCCAAGCTTTCGGAGAAGACATCGACTCCTTTCTTGAAGGCTCGTCATCGGTCCAGATTACCTCTCTCGCCATAGTGCTGAGGGTTGCAACTGAGTTAGACGTGTACATGACGATCGGTGTGCCTGAGACCATCATCCAATAGAACTCCCGATACCACCAGATCCATGGATCTGCTCCAGCATGGTTCTTGATAGGGTTCTGGAATTCTCTATCTGCAGCAATGCTTACAGCGAGAGATAAGATGGTGGCGAAGATCTTAAGCCCCTTCATGGTGAATGTTGAATCTACGTTGAAATTTCGAAAAACGAAAAAAAAAAAAGTCTTGTTAATAGAACATGAGACGCACCATACTTTATATATATGGATCTCTCAGCCTAGTATAGGCGTACCAGAATATTCTAGCAGTGTGTGGACCAAGCCATCCGAATGTAACGATCTGGCGCCTTACCCAATAGCGTCTGCTAGTCGTTTATGAGACCCAGACGTTATAGCTGTATAC
This sequence comes from Erythroxylum anguifugum, assembly GCA_027478595.1. Classification (NCBI taxonomy): domain Eukaryota; kingdom Viridiplantae; phylum Streptophyta; class Magnoliopsida; order Malpighiales; family Erythroxylaceae; genus Erythroxylum; species Erythroxylum anguifugum. Next base: position 4,393 of record JANIPN010806714.1, read on the forward strand.
TAGCAGCGTTAAAACGCTAGATATACCCCGCTAGATGTGAATTTGGCGGCTTAGGCAACCTTTAGAGTAGAAACAAGACGGAGAAGACAGGAAGTAGGTGGGTGGAAGAATGACCTGGTCTACAAGGGACTGGAAGATGCCCTGAAGGCCGGGATTTCCTCTGACTTGCTAGGTTGTTTACTACTGCTGATCATTGACTGGGTGCTCCTCTCGTTTAATCTACACCTCCCTTTGGAATGGTTCCGTACATGGATTTGATAGCAATCACCGCCCTGCAAAAGATACACCAGCCATAGATCGAAGGGTTTGACTAGGTACTTCAATCAAGATCAACATCATCAACACATCGGTCTCTAGTGGACTAACAACCTCCAGAAAAGTAAATCATATTACTGATGCCAACTAAAGGCTTGTTCAAAACTGCCACCGACCGGTGCACGCTAAAAAAATTTTTTCAGTCAGTCATGTGTCTCGAGTAAACTTGTCATCGTTCAGGGCCCACCACGGTTTCCAGGCCATCGGGGAAGCGGTGGATCCTTCTCGTAGGAAGGAACTGCCCCAATAATAAGAATCTTCCTACGATGCAGTACCATGGCAGTTCGTATTGTGGTACCACAACCTCCGCCGCCCTAAAAACTAGGCTATTTCTACTTCCAACTCCCTCTCCTCGGTGGCGAAGGAACTGCGTCTCCAAAAATCAGTCCGAACTTGAATCTTCTCTATACAGAAAAGATATGTCTGCACGAGCGAGTACATGGAATGCGGCTATGAGATAGTCTCAGGCTCGGCATAATAGAGAAGGCCACCGAGCTGCGTTGCGCTGCGCAGACACGCGCCTCGATCACCATCAATAACCCTTGAGCCTAGCCCCCATCATCTCGACGCGTGACCTAGAATCCTTTAAGCAGGAAAATTTTGCCCTTTTTTCTTTCAAGCTCAAGATTTCGTAATTGTGGGGCCATTCTTGAGTGTAGAAGTTTGGATACCCTCACCTTTTCCGGGAAGGTACCAACAAAAAGTCCAGGCGCGCCAATCTGTCAGACCCACACCGTCTAACAAAGCTTATTCAACGGAGACGCCAGCAGGATCAAGACTTCGCACAGTGGCGAAGAGAGGGACAACGGACAGATTCCACATTATCCGGCCGATCGATCAGGTTTTGGCCGCGCGGCTGTGGAAAAGACCGACACCGGTTAGAACCTTGTTAGCGGTTGGCAGAGCGAAATGGCCCGCAAACTTCAGTTGCCTCTCCTGACCGGACAATAAGAATTCAAAGCATTGCTGGAGAGAGAGCAAAGCCTTAATTATCATGCAGATAAAAAGCGTTACGTATACGATAAGATTATATATATATAACACGTTAGATATGATGATACTACCTAGGAGCAGATGGCTCGTTTCCGAACCGTCATACCCTCTACTTAGGGCGTGGATGTTATAGACTCCCAATCACAAGACTCCCAATCATAACTATCATTACTATCAGATCTCATGTCACTTTCATCACTAGCAGACTCCATGTCACTAGAATCAGGACGCCCTGCGTGGTACCTCAATCTTCCAGCTTTCGTCATACGTGTGATATCCAACTGGTCGCCGCCAATTAATAGGTTCCAATTTTCATCAAAGGTGCGACCACTGCTTTCCTTGTAATTCAGTAGCTTGAATCCTATTAGCCAACCCAAGAAAAAAAAAGAAAAAAAAAAGCACAAACACCAACACACACAAAAGACTTACCGCGCGATCCCAAGGCTTGCCCGTACCCGTGGGCTTTCCGAACTCACGAGAACTCCCCGCTTCTTCGCGGCCATATTTTTCCAACTTGTCGAGATCGTCGTCGAGGTATGGAATCAAGCGCAGGTCGACCCGGTGCTTGTCCGCCAGGGCCACGACATTGCAGGCCCACCTGCCGGCGCCTTCGTAGTTTTTCCACACGCGGCACACGAAGCGAACGAACAGAGCGAGAATAGTTCCCAGGTTTACGATCCGAGAATCCGGCTTGAATTCGCCCTCGCCGATTATCAGCGCCACGGTGTTCAGGACGGCGTGGCCTATGACTACGACGTGCCCTGCGACGCCTTCTGCGTCGCCATCTTTTGGATCGTTCTTTGCTGGACCGAAATCTCCCACGTGGTCAGCTTCCAACAAATATTAGCTAAGTTCTTCGCACCGAAAAAGCTCGATCGTACATACTCCAGAGAGTTTGATCGTCGGTATTCAACGTGTAGGCCAGGCTTTCCAGCTCGGCCCAAACCGTCATCGCGTTAGCCAAGTTACGCTCGCTCATCTTATTCCGTCTGAACGCTTTGTCGAACGCAAGAATCTGGGCAACGATAGTGAGCTTCGGTTCCTGTGGGTGTGGGTTGAAGATGAACGAACGAACGTACCTGGTTTTGTATGACTTCCTTGATCCCATCTTCTTCGAAATCGTGAGATACGATCATCCCAAACAGGGTTCCATCGCGCTTCATCAACTCCTGCTTCCAGAAGGTCAAACGTTCGGCCCCCCTCAGCGTCGTCACCCACTGCCAGTCGGGGTTCTGGCGTGCACGCTGGTACAAGAGACCTTTCCGGTCGCCCAGGTGGCTCTCGTACCATCTGTACTTCAAACGAGCATCCTTGGGCTTTTCGTGTTCTTGATCCCTGTCGAACTGCGGCCTGCCCACGCACACCCAGTCGAAGTCCTCGTGGCCGAGTTTCTGCTCGCGCGCGTAGTCCCTGCGAGTAGTTTTTACTATCTCCTTCCTTACCTGTGGGGTCTTCTCTACGTCGCGGTAGCTATCGGCTGCCTTTTTGGTCCATTCGAGCTCGTCGAATTGCAGGTCCTTGGCGTGCTTCTCGAGCCACGGCCTGTTCTCCGTCCACCATTTCGCTCTATTTGTCGACCGAAGCCTCCCTGGGGTATCCTGAAGATTCAGTTAGTACAAAGCATCGGTAGTTTTTGGAGGGGAAGGTTCTTCTGTAAGGAGAAGGATCGTTTTTCTTACATCTATAGATGGACAAAGAAGCGGGAAGACCCCGGATTTTTTCCCCGGCTTCAATGCTTCGAGCGGTAGTATGGAGGGGATGAAGAGCTCGCCGTTGGGGCCGTGCCGCATGCGAGGAGGCGCCTCGTAGGGATACTCGAAACGCTCGATCTCGTCTGGGATGTCTTGCAGTTCGATCGGCGCTGTTGCGGCGCAGTTCTCGCTGGTAGGAGGGGCGTCATTGGAGGCATTTGGACGGTTCATTGGTTGGTTGCCCGGCATCGACTTGATCTCGTTAAAGATGGATGCTACTTTTGATCTGCGCCTATAGACTTGGGATATGACGGGTTTTGACCTCGTCACGGGCTTGACACGGTGACCCGTCGCTCTCCTTCTGGGGTTTGGGCCCTCATGTGCTTCTGTAAGGGTCTCATCTGTTAGGTCTACAAGGGGTCGCTTCCCGGGGTTTCTTGAATTCGCTGACGGCGGCATCGTGTAATCGGGTATATTATAGCTTCATTTGATCATTTGATAGATGTGAGTTGGGTGAGGATTTGCTGGTTCCAGGTTCTTAGCAACCCCTCATTGTGTAACATTCTTACTATTTATAGCTAACTCTTGGCAGTAAAGGGGGCTTACGAGTGACGTCGCGCGACCGTCGCGCGACCGCGACGTTACTATCGGGAAGTCACATGATTTTTAAGCCATGAGGCGGAGGTTTGAGGGATGATAGCTTTGTGATCTATAGGTACTTCAGAAGTTTTGCTCGGATCTGGTAACACAAGCTTGTCTAACAGCTATCAATCAATGATTCATGTCGACGATCTGTCGGCATCACTGCAACTAAAGCTTAAGCTTAAGCGCTTCAAAGCTGACTAGGGCGATATGTGTACCACACTTCTACGTACACTATGCCTAGCTCATGTTCAATTGTAGCATGTGTGCAATCCACATTAGGGTTGACAGTAAGTGGTCATATAATCCAAAAGGACCAGCGAGAGTGTTTACTGGCAACACTCTCCGCTATTAACCCCTATATAGGATGAATATCACACATGGTCATCCTGAATCCCTCACCAGTCATCCAGCACTGTATCGAATTTTTGGTAGCTGATCTCTAGTGACTACAAAAGCCATCGTGCATCTGTAGAGACTTGCATACACGAGATCTCATCGTACCGGAACCGCGACAGCCTCAATGTTGAAGCATTTACCCTTCCAGATCAGATTGACCATCGTGAAATTCCTCGAGCTGGACAAAAGTTCTTTGTGCAGTCGCTATTGTGGTACAAAAGTACTCAAAAGGATCGATAAGAACCGAACATTAAGGTTCTTGGAGCCACTAACCCCATATATCAACCATGATCTGTGGATCAATATTTCCCAACTTGGTTCGTGCTCCACTTTATGTGGAGTTAAGGTTAAGTAAGTGCATCAAGCCATGATCTTGCTGTGTAACCCGACTTCGAGTCCTTGTGCCGTGTCTTAGGACTTATTCGATATCGAGTGTAACGCACGGTGTAACCTTGGTTTCCTGTTTAGAACTACCAATGACTTCTTTGGTCTCTTGTGTATCCAAATTCCTTTATCCTGATTGATATCATCCATGGATGCTTATAACTACTTTTATCCACGGACATCTGAAAGGCGGTCGGTAAGATTGATTCAGCTGTCAGTGTGTGGATCTGCATCTTGTACGCCTTCCAAGCCTGCAGTGGTTGTTGAAAACATATGAAAACATGCACATAGTCTCTTGAGCTCGCCGCCTCTACGGTCATCTATATAAACATCTGAGGTATCTGCTCAGATCTATCTCCAACTCAGATCTTCCTCCAACTTTCACTTTCTCAAGAATCAACAGCAATCCTTAAACATCCTGTTTTCTTGAACAGAAAAGACACTTGCAGACATGTTGGCCTTAAAGAACACCATCATTCTCCTATCCGCCCTCTACATACTACCTTGCCTAGCTCAATCTTCATTTTCCTCAGGTAGACTTACGAGGGCTATAGACAGGCTGAATGGGATGACCGCCGATGCGGCCGAAAATCTTGAAGATATCACCCCGTTCGATCAACTTTTTCCCGCATCGCCCCGAGGACCCTTCAATGTAAGTCTGTCCAAACCCTCCCCCTCCCCTTCCCCCCGACAAACCCGATACTAACAGAAAGGGACAAATCAGGAATACAGAAGAGAGCTCGAACAGCTTAGGCTCGCTATAGTCAGTCTAACGGACGACATGGAGTTACGACTCCAGTATAATGACGAACCCTTCGAAGAAGGCGCCGAGTCGGATATACCCTTCTCGGCGTACGAGAACGTAAGTGTTTTTTTAATCATAACCTACACACTCCGATTGCTTCAAACAATCTTGAATCCGGAAAGGAATGCTTACTCCGTTACGAAGTGGGCCGGGACTATCGAGGACACAATGGCGCTTGCTGTAGAAGAATCTGACCTCCTGTCGACCGTTCCCCTCCTCGGCCGTGAAATTGCGAAAGCTATAAACAACTTCGGGATCGCTTTCGACGTAAGTTCAACCAACCCTTAATTACTTTGACTTCCTCTATTCTGAAAGAAAGATTCGTTTTTGGGCTCACACCACCCGCTCACTCGGGCGTATATAGATTTTCTCGGCCAGTTTCGACAAACTCGTCGACGTGAGAACCAACGATATTAACGATATCTCGGTTTCTGTGAGTAGAAGCGTCGAAGCCGCGAGGGATGCATACGGTGGGATTTTGGGCAGCTAGAAAGTCGGGTCGTAGACGACTCGCGCTTCAAAAAAGAAGTGCGTCGATCACCTAGGCGCGCATCTGACTCGAATTTTCGCCTCAATAACTCGAAAAGTCTGGTTTAATTTTTGTGGTGCCATAGCATATTATAGTATTTGGCTTGCTCGTCGGTTGTTCATATGCGCTCGAAAAACAAAAAAGCACAATAGCTCGTTGTTTGTTAGGCACCTAACTACACTCCTTAGACAATTAGCAGACTTTTAATAATGGAAAATGCCGGCTTATATTTGCACGTGTTTGCATAAATTGTGAGCTCCTAGTTGCCGACATTGCTACCATCAGAACGACTACAGAGGCTGGATGGTAGCTGATTTCCAAAAAACATCGCCTTGACTTGCTAGATAAGGAGATGTAGGGATTATATAA
>JANIPN010806824.1:0-10518 GCA_027478595.1 Erythroxylum anguifugum
ATCAAGTAAATTAATGCAAACCCGAATGACATACATGAGACTTCATGTATTTCGGCACAGAATTCAAACACAAACAATCCAAATCACAAATCATTGTTTAACATCCGATTAAACTATAACCGGATTCATCCAAACATACACTGCAATCTCCAACTCGGAGGGTTTACAATAATATGACTGAAATCTAAAACGATGATTGATTACCCCTGTGAAGCTCTCGGAACTCAAATAGTAGCTACATCTTCAAGAGATCGGAGACCTAGCCGCGCATCACGCCGGAGAACTCCATCACTGCTGGAAAACCGACCCTGCTCATGACTTAGACGACGAAGGGGAACGGTGGTATGCGACGAATAAACTGATGATGCTGAAGTAGATGAAGGTGGACGTCGTCTGCTGGCTACCGAATCTGCAAAAACAAAGAAAAAGCAAACCTATCAGAATCAGAGAAGACGAAGAACTCGAGTGCGCGGCCGACCCTTTTAACCTAAAATGGTAACGTTTATATAGGCGCCAGCTCGGGCCGGGTCAAAACAGTGAGAAATTTTCCATATTTAGGCCGAGTACCCGACATTCGTCGCGACTGACGAGTTGATATTCGTCGTGACGAGTGGAGTTGCTTTTTAGTCGCGACGAGTTAATTAATTCATAAATTCGTTCGTCGCGACTTATGGAAATCCATGTTCGTCCCGACGAATGGAAGGATTCTCACGACCTGTTGACTTTTTGGATGGTTGACTCCATGTTCCTACAAAATAACACACTTGCAGTATCAATTGTCCTCATGAAATTTATAGAGAAATTGATATCAAATCATGACAAAGTACTGGCAATTTGCAAATTATGGAAGTTCGATATGAGGAACCAATTTAAGCACAAAAATCATTAATTAGGAGACAACAAGTGCATAAATAATTAAGAAAGTGAGGCCAATTAATAATATAAAATTGGGCTCAATCACATATCCTACCTAACCTATAAGCTTCTTGTGTGTCAGAAGATTGAACTATTGTTTCATGTTCATAAATATTAGACTCAGGTCCAGGCAGTTGATCTGCCTTTGTTTGAGCATCTTGAACATCCACAAGTTCAATTTTGCTCTCACTGTCTTCTATTAAAAGAAACTCTTTCTCTAAAAAGACAACATATTTTGAAACAAACATCTTTTGTTTCGAAACATGGTAGAACTGATATCCTATAGTATCTTTAGGATATCCTACAAACAGATACTTTTCAAATTTAGATTCAGGCTTATCTGAATGAATCCGCTTCACATAAGCAGGACAACCCCCAAACTTTCATATGAGAAAGGTAGGGTTTCTTGTTAGTCCATATCTCATATGGAGTAATATCAACTGACTTGGATGGGACTCTATTTAATACATAAATAGAAGTTTCAAGTGCATACCCCCAAAAGGATTTTCTTAAATGCATGTCTATAAGGACTTTAATAACATGCATTGTGGCTCCCACTATTTTCACGAATTCATAACCCTTAATATACATCCAAGAGAACTCGTAGAGAAATTCTCCTAATAGGTCAATATCCAATATCTGTAAGAATGACCTTGGGTTTGCCCAACAAGCCTCCTTAGTTTAACCGGCAGGTATCGATCATACCAATTGCATCTCCAATGCAACTATTGAATTTAGTGATATCAACTGTTGATGTATGCAAACTCACTAGGCTATCAATTCTTGACACGTGTAAATCTAATGTACACTACCCAACTTCGCTTCTGTCCACGTTGATCTTGGGTTTGCCCAACAAACCAAGGCTTGTAGTTAAAACTGACCCATTAATCCAAAAATCCTATTTCTATGGTTCGAACATATTCGTGTAGAGCGGGTTTGGGTTTGCCAAACAACCTTAACTTTAAAAGGACTCTAGTTCTTGCCATATTAAAGGAAGGCGTTAGTTTTAATATTCTAAGTGAGGGGTTTGACTAAGATCTCATCTAACTTAGAGGGTCTTATACATATAACTCATATATATATATATATATATATATATATGTATATATATATATGTAGGTCTTATACATATAACTCATATATATATATTTATATACATATAGTTACTATAACTGCATGGCATGATATGGACTACCTAATCAAATTGGGCCAAAGCCCATAACCATCCCTCATGCAAGCCCACACATTCTCCTAACCATGCATTCTTTAATGCATATATGTAAACACATCATTTTGGTTATGACATCTTATGAATCCTAACATGAAAGGCCCAATCCAACACTTGGATTTAAGCCCAATCCAATACTTAGATTTAATGTTTTCCTTTTACTAACTTAGCTAAAATTACTATTGTATGTTATTTCATTTGGGATTAATATTAATCTCATGAACATGAATGCATAATTCCAGAAGTTAATTCAAAATTAATTTACCTTAAAATAATTATTTGATGTCAAAAATTAAACAACTTCAATTTTGTCACACATGCTAATTTTTCTAGTTTTCCTAGAAAATCTATTGCTCTACTAAAATTAATTTCTATAATTTACAAAATTTCTAGAACATCAAATCATTATTCCGAGCATCTCTAGGTCATTTCATCATGATCAAAATAATTTAGGAATCACCCAAAATTATTATGATACCGAAATGCCAATAAGACACCAAAAACGACAAATATGACTTCTAAAATTATTCTGGAAATAAATTTTCGATAAAAATCATTTAAGCATGCCTCAAACATCAAATTAACACATTTTTATCACACAAAAATATTTTTAAGGTTCTGGAATAGAAATATAAACATATAAAAACATCAAACAAAACAGATTCTATAATTACTTGAAAATTGTCCAGATCTGGAAAATTGTTTGATAAAATTATTAAAACATTGTTAATAATTCTAGAAAACTTACAAGGCCATAAACATATCCCAAATATGTTCCCATAATTTTTCTATAGTCAAATTATACGAAAATCAATTGTAACCTCATCAGTTTAACCAATAGACATCACATGCCTAGTAGAAAGACATATTTCATGCATGTTCTTGTAAATTCGAAATTAAATATTTTAGTCATATTAAAAATATTTTCAATCACATTGAATCATTCAAATACAAACTATGAACAAATTGGTGAAAGATAATCGTGTAAATCATTTTTCTATAATTAATTTCGAATAAAACATTATTGGACCATTAACTATCACAACCATGAAATCAGTTTTCACATGTCATGTGTTCAACATCTAACAAGGCACAAGATGACTCTGATACCACTGTAAGGTTTCAGTCATGCATCTAATACATAATATGTATCAAACATAAACAGCGAAAAATAAAATGGAATCTCAAAAACTAGATTTACTCATGCATATATATATAGAAAACAAAAACATGAAATGTAAGTTATTTACATGCCTTTCCGATGATCTCCTTTGTTTAATCTTCTCCGCGTTCGGTTTTCATAAAACACAACGATCAACGTAGATTGTCCCTAATGAAAGTCCATATGAAGATAGAAGGATGAAACCTCATTAGTAGATGGCTAGAATTCTTTCTTTGTGTTAGAAAAGATAAGAACTCTTGTTAGAGTTAGAGAGAAAAAGAGTGTGTATGTTAGAAAGAACCTTTCTTTCACTTGTGTCTTATACAAGATGCATGAAAATCAACTCTATTTTCTGCACCATTTGTCCTTCCATAACCCCCATAACCAATGGAGAGTTATGGAAAGTTAATGGTCATGAATAACATGCATTAATAGAAGTTATGGGAAGTTAATGACCATGAATAACATGCATTGATGGAAGTTATGGGAAGCTAATGACCAAATTGGAAGCCAACAACACTTGTTTATAATTCATTCCAGGCAACATTTTCTACCATGATCACGTCATGATACAATCCTGAAACACTCTCACATATCTTAAATCACCATTCAAGACCATTTTACTAATCCTTCGGATCTCCTATGTGTGTGATCCATTAGGTCCCCAGCTATGTTGGCCACTTTAATTAACACTTAATTCAAGTATGTCAAAAGCGGTATCTAGCAACACGTCATAACCTCCAATTGAACAGAAAGTCAATGGTTTGACTACAAACCCTTCTATATGCAATGTTGCCATGCAATTCGTCTTTTCATTATCTACTCCCACTTGGTTCAGAGCATAGTCAAAGTGTCAACTCCTACTAGATTGATTACATCACATCTAGCCCAAGTGATATTAGATCTTATCCTGAGGATCTCATTACTCTATGTATCATTGAAGACTCTCTTTATGACATATATCTACTATGGCTAGAGACTTCCAAGTAATGACCCCAACAAGAGGCCATGGGTATCATCTCTTTCTATCAAGAGTGGTGAATCTTTTTTTGGCTACTCAATTACCTTCGAATACCTCAAGTTGTACCTAATCACCACCCTGAAAGCCATCGATGAATGGAGTCAAAGCACAAGATCAGTATCCGAGATATCCTTGAGCATCTCAAGTCAAAGGATACTTGCACCATTGCTTTGATGAGGCTATCATTGACACTAGAATAGAATATCCATATGATTGTCTCATAATAGGTCAATCCAATTTACGTACTACCCTTAGTAAGCATCCACATGTTAACTCTAAATAACTCATGTCGACAACTTATGAGATCTAATGTTTGATCTAATTAAAGAGTAGAACATGAGCTAGTCTATCCAAAATAAAGATATCCCATATCATTAATCCTATAACTAGGAAAAGTTTAGATACTAACATAATTACACATGATAGGAATCTCATTATCATGATCTCATCATGATTTCCTCCATGCTATGTTTTGTATCAAAGACTTTATTAAATAAATTTAAGGTCAACATCAAATCCATAAATGTATGACATCGAAATAATGAAAAATGCCATTATTAATCATAAAATGATTTGTACAATAACTGCTAAAGGTGATTGCCTTTAGCGAACTTCTCCAACATTATGTATTAGGTATGTTTTATATGGCACCTGTATATCCTCTCAGGGCGTAGTGGGTGTTACATTTTTTTGTATCAGAGAATGGTTTAGGCAATAATGGTTTAACCAGCACTTAGCTATTGCTTGTATGTGAATATAAAAGTTGTGCTTTGGCTTAATACAAATTGTGTCATGTTGTGGTTTAAGAATTAAAAATGAAAAGATGTCATGAAGCCATTGATGAGGTTATTAAGAGTAATAATCCTGCATGATCTTGTTTATCTATATTAGGACCCTATAGGGTCAATCGAGATGAAGTTTAAATACCACCACCTCGACCTCCAGCTTAAGGCTGCTTTAGTTAAGTTGTCACAAGACATAATGAATTTTCTACACTTTATGATCGTACCTAAGGCTCTCATAGATCAGGTGCGAAAGTATGGAAATGAAGAATTCATTAGAACATCTCTGGAGGAGTCTGCAAAGGTAAAATTCTTGTTGGAAAAGGTGAAAAGGGTGTTAGATGAAATTAGCTACCTAGCTAAACAAATGGTTCATTGTTCTGTCTCTTTTCTTCAAGGAGCAGCTTATGAGTGGTGGAAGTTTGTTCTAAGGTATCCTTAGTTACCCCAGCCTTTGACTTGGGATTTCTTTTCCTAAGAATTTAAAGCCAAGTTTGTGACGGAAGCCTATAGAAAGGAGAAGTGGAAGTAGTTCTTGAACTTGAAGTAGAGAAACCTATCTATTGCTGAGTACAATAGAGAATTCAATCGACTCAGCAAGTATGCACCTGAACTTGTACTTATTAAGGAGTTCTAGTGTCATCAGTTTGAGGATGGTTTGAATGACTTGATCAAAGAGCACCTTGTAGCATTCACTCTCTTGCAGGAAGTGAGTTACCATCAACTGGTACAAGCTGCTGTTAAGATAGAGAACAGAAGATGGTTAAGAGAGAAAGGGTTCAGTGAAGGGGTTTTGTAAGAAGAGGTCAGTTATCAAGTAAGAGAAGTAGTGAAGGTGCTTCCACTACACCTGAATTCACTCAGAGATCTGTGGCTAAGGGAAGACAACAAGACTTTCCCTTATTGACTGGTTTAGGTAGGGGTTCCTTCGTGGGTCGAGGTTCTGGTGCTCCAGAGTGCTCTCATTGCTCCAAATACTGATCATTTCATAATAAACTGTCCCATGAGATAACCTCAGATGTCACAAGCTAGTGGAGAGGTTTCTCATGCATCTGCTAGGAATATAGTATGTGGTAGAGCTCGTGGAGGATCTGGCCAGATAAGACCTAATCTAAATACTCTTTCAAAAATTATTGATCGACCTGCCGTGCCTTCTATTTTGGCTCGAGGTTATGCTTTAAAAGCTCGTGAGGATCAGGATGCACCTGAGGTCATTGCGGGTATTGTATCTCTCTTTAATTCTAGAAGGCATGCTTTCATTGATCCTGGATCCACACATTCTTATATCTGTGTTAGAGAAATTTCTTATAAAGAGATGCTTATACATTAGTTAGAGTATGATATTCATGCAGCCAGTCTTCTGGGTAGTAGTGTGTCGATTAATCAAGTTTATAGAAACTGTCTTGTTGTGATCCAAGGAAGTGAGTTTGTAGCAGATATGATTAAATTGCCTTTTCATGAATTCAATTTGATTTTGGGTATGGATTGGTTATCCAAGCATCAGACTGTGGTTAATTGTAGTGCTAAGATGGTTATGCTTAGGAAGCCTGATCACTAGAAATAATATTATATGGCATCCACACTAGTTCTCTGGCTAATATGGTATCTGCTATGCGAGCTCAAAGGTTCCTAAGGAAGGGGTGTGAAGCTTATCTAGCTTTTGTGATTGATTATAAGAAGGAAAATGTTAAACTGCAAGATATTCCAGTGGTGAATGAATTTCTAGATGTGTTTCCTGAAGAGCTACCCGGACTCCCTCCTGAAAGGGAAGTGGAGTTGTCTATTGAGGTTATGCCTGGCACTACTCCTATATCCAGAGCACCATACAGGATGGCTTTTACTGAATTGAAGGAGATGAAGGTTTAGTTGCAAGAGCTACTAAATAAGGGATTCATTTAACCTAATGTCTCACCCTGGGGAGCACTGGTTCTGTTTGTTAAGAAGAAAGATGGAACTCTTTTGATGTGCATTGATTATAGGCAATTGAATAAGGTCACAGTGAAGAATAAGTATTTGTTTCCAAGCATAGGAGATCTGTTTGATCAATTGAAAGGCATAGGGGTGTTCTCAAAGATAGATATGCGATCAGGGTATTATCAACTTCAAGTAAAGGATGTGGATGTCCTGAAGATTGCATTCAGGACCCGTTATGGACATTATGAATTCCTGTTAATGCCATTTGGGTTAACTAATGCTCCAGCTGCATTTATGGATTTGATGAATAAAGTGTTTATGGCCTATTTAGACCAGTTTTTTTGTGGTTTTCATATATGATATCCTGGTCTATTCCAAGCAGTACGATCATGCCAAACATCTTTGGATTGTATTACAAACCCTGTGGTAAAAACGGTTGTATGCCAAGCTAAGTAAGTGTGATTCCTGGCTTTATGAAATATCTTTTCTAGGACTTGTAGTCTCTTTTCAAGGGACTAGAGTTGATCCCAGAAAAATTAAAGCAATTATTAATTGGAAACTGCCACGGAATGTGACAAAAGTGAGAAGTTCACTAGGTTTGGTTGGATACTATCATCGGTTTATGAAGGGGTTCTCGATGATAACATTCCCTTTGACTAAACTACTACGGAAAGTAGTGAAATATGAATGGTCTAATAGATGTCAAACTAGTTTTTATCAACTAAAAAGAATGCTTACTAAAGCTCCTGTATTGGCTCAACCCACTTATGGTAAGGAATATGTTGTGTTTAGTGATGCATCCTTTGGGCTGTGTTTTGATGTACTATGGAAAGGTAGTTGCATATGCCTCTAGATAACTAAAGCCACACAAACAGAACTACCCTACATATGATCTTAAGCTTACAGCGGTAGTGTTTGCTTTGAAAATTTGGCAACACTACTTGTATGGTGAAAAGTGTAGGATCTTCACTGATTATAAAAGTTTGAAGTACTTGCTTACCTAGAAGGAACTTAATCTGAGACAACAGAGTTGGTTGGAATTGTTTAAAGATTATGACTGTATTGTGGATTACCATCCTTGTAAGGCTATTTTAGTATTGTCAATGTAGTAGGCTAAATGGGGACTTGCATCTAATGGGGCTTTAATAGCTCAGATAAAAGTTACGCCTGGCTTGAAACAAGAAATTTGTCATGCTTAAAAAGTTGATGATAAGTTACAACAACTTATCATGGTAACTCGGGAAGGTAATCAATTTGACTTTTCTGCGAAAGGAGATGGTGATTTGTATTACAAAGATTGATTGTGTGTACCAGCTAGTGATGATTTAAAGAAAAAGCTATTGTTTGAGGCCCATAATACTTTCTTTACTATGCACCCTGGTGCAAATAGGATGTATCAAGATCTTGGGTATGAAACATGACGTAGTGGATTATGTATCCAAGTGTTTGACATGTCAGCAAGTTAAAGCTGAGCACCAGATTCCATCTAGTTTTTTACATCCTATTTTGATTCCTTAATGGAAATGGGATAACGTTACCATGGATTTTATCACCAGACTTCCTCTTACTCAAAGGAGACATGATGCTGTATGGGTGATTGTGGATAAATTCACCAAGTCTGCTCATTTTCTACCTGTTCGTCCTAATTATTCTTTGGATAGGCTTGCAGATATATATGTGAATGAGATAGCGAGATTGCATGAGGTGCCATTATCTATTATTTCTGATCGTTTACTTCGAGATTCTAGAAAAGTCTACAAAAGGCTTTGGGTACTTAAGTCAAGTTTAGTACCGCTTTCTATCCCCAGATAGATGGACAATCTGAACGGGTTATTCAAATACTGGAAGATATGCTTTGGGGTTGTGTGCTAGAATTCTCGGCAAGTTAGGATAACTATCTTACTTTGATGGAATTTGCTTAAAACAATAGTTATCAAGCTAGCAGTGGCATGTCGCCTTATGAAGCTCTATATGGTTGGAAGTTTAGAACTCTCGTATGTTAGATTGAATTATTAAGTGAAAACATGATGATCAAGCCTGATATTGTGAAAGATACCAAGGAAAAAATTTAAATTATCCAACAAAAATTAAAAGCCGCCAGTGATAGGTAGAAGTCCTATGCTGACCTAAAAAGGAAAGATATTGAGTATCAGGTAGAAGATAAGGAATTCTTGAAAGTGTTACCATGGAAACACATACTTCGGTTTGGGAAGAAAGGTAAGCTCAGCCCACGATACATTGGTCCTTATGAGAATCTTAAGAGAGTCAGAAAAGTAGTTTTTCTGCTAGCACTTTCTGAAGAATTGTCCAAGTTGTATGATGTGTTTAAGGTTTCCATGTTGAGAAGATATCGGTATAATGATACTCATAAAATTCCTCCGCAAGAAATTCAAGTCTAACCAGATTTGTATTATGAGAAAGGGCCTATATCTATTTTACCTAGAGAAGTCCGAAAACTCAGGAATAAGCAAATACCTTTGGTGAAAGTACTCTAACAACACCTTGGACTCAAGGAAGTAACATGGGAATCGGAATCAACCATGAGAGCTCAATATCCTCAGCCATTTTCATTAGGTATGAATTTTGAGGACAAAATTCTTTTAAGGAGGAGAGAAAGGTCCCATTAAAGGCTAAGGTGATGTTCTTATTCTTATAAAACAATGATTGCCATAAACTTGCAGGACTATTATGTTCTTTCTCTAAAAGCAAATATCTTGAGCTTAGTTGTAAGGCCCTAAGTTATACCCTAGTTCAAATGGTACATGTCCACGAAAGTGAAAATGATAAGTGTTGAAATTGCGATATGATTGTGAATTACATATGTCTTGAATCTATAGTCCATCAAACCATTATTAGTAACTTGGAATTAATTGATACCATTAGAAAATTAAGGTACTGAAATGTATATTTGGATTACAAAAATTGTCAAGTAGCAAGATAAGTTAGTACATGGAAATTTGAATGATTAAGCCTATGAATTAGTGACATTTGGCATGGAAAATTAAATGACAAATGACATACTTAATAAATTGACAAGTGGCAGCAATAAGTGAGTGACAAATAGCCCAAAATATTGGTGACATTTGGCAGCTTATATATGGGGCAAATGAAGAACATACATATTGATATAGTTGCTACAATTTGGTGACACCTAGCATTGGATGAGTCAAGTTTCTACTGGAGTAATTTTTTTTTGGCTCATTCTTCACCATCTTCATATCTCACCACCGGAACTCTCACTCTGTCAAAACTCCTAGGATTTTTGCTTCAATTTGCATCATCATCACTTGGAATCTTTGTAAGATGTTGCATCAAGGAAGCTAGATCTTGTTATCTTCTATTCTGTTTTCTTGGTGCTAAGATTTGCACCTTGATATTGGATGTGAGCTGGTTGGTTGGAAGGGTTAGATTAGTGATTAAACCAAATTTATACTATAAATTAGGTCCGTTTTCTTAAGTAATTATGCACTTGTTGACTCCTGATTTATGATTTTTG
>JANIPN010807577.1:0-10515 GCA_027478595.1 Erythroxylum anguifugum
CTCCACCTGGCAGGGATTCTGAAATTACCCAGGTTGCTTTGGTTGACTCGGCCTTCCGTCCTTCCGTGGTCGGTAAAGTGAGGACCCAGATTCAATATGCTGATTCTCTCCCACCCTCTCCTTCTCTGTCTCTTTCCCCCCCTCTCTCTCCATCCTTCTAAGCGGTAGTCGTAGCAGGAGCAAAGTTAACCGTCCCATCATTCTTCAAAACGCCGACTCTATCGTAGTAGGTCCTAGCCCGGATATGCGGATCGAGTTGCCAGTAGTTATTCTTAAGCTTCTCGGCGATAGCTGCGCGCTTGGCAGCCAGCTCCTTGAAAGCGGGAGTGTCCGGGTCGAGCACGACCCACTCGGCTGTGGTGTTCTCGAAGTCCTTGACGATCTCGCCGCGCTCGGCGTTGATCTTGTCGCGGGCGGCCGTGTCGGCGAGCTTGTCGTTTTCCCCTGCGATGGGCTCGACGTACTTGTACTCCCAGGGGTCGTTGCCGCCGTACTCCTTCTGCAGGCTGTCTAGGTCGATGAACTCGGCCAGGTCAGCGCCCTTGTTGGTGAAGTGGATTTTCGCTGCGACGACGGGGTCGAGCCAGCCTTTGATCATCTTCCATAGGCCTGTTGATTGTGAGTATGGGGTCTATTATATATAATGTTCGGATGCTATATATACGTACCTTGGAACACCCATGGCGCGTTGTGCACCGCGACGACGCCCAGACTCTCCGGGTAGTTGGCCTCGAAGATCTTGATGATGAAGCGCAGCGTCGACACGTCCATGTTCCGGAGCCCGAAGCCGGTCAGGTCGAAGATGAGGCAGGCCGTGTCGTAGGGGTCCTTGACGAGGATGCGGATGCTCTCGATGGTGTGCAGGATGTACGTCTCCATGGCCTTTTGGGTCTGGCCCTTGGGGTTGTGCAGCTTGGGCTTGACGATGTAGACGGGGCGGCCGTTCTTGTCGAGCCCGCGCACGTAGCTCTTTCCCGAGCGGTACTGGAGCATGAAGCCCTCGTCGTCCTCGTCGAGCTCCTCCCTGAGCGCGCAGGCCTCGCCCTGCTTGACGATGCTGTCCTCGAGGTGCATCTCCTTGCGCCAGCGCACCGTGGAGATGAGCATGACGATGGCTCGGGTGATGTCCCACTTGCGGGCGCGGAGGAAGCGCAGCACCAGGGCGTCCGGGTGGTCCATCTTGACCATGCTCCAGATGGTCTGCCGGATCACCTCCGGGTCTTCTTCCTCGAGGTACTGCTGGAACTCCTTGGTCTGGCCGTACTTGTCGTTGGCATCGGTGCCGTTGGGCACCTCGGTCTTGGACTTTGCCTCGTCGACGGGCACCGCGGGCTGCACCCCGCAGATGCGGCCCAGCCTGAGCCAGGCCTCCTGGAGCTTCTGCTCCTGTTCGGTGGTGAGGCTGCCGACGTGGCCCTCGGGTAGAGTGGTTGATTGAGACATTGTTGAATAATCAGATAATGATTGAAAAGGTAGCTGAGAAATGTGAAATATGACGGGGTAGTTTTCGAGAGTGGGGGGTTTCGTCACTCTTGATAAGGCTGCGTTGGTCGCTCTTTTTTTTATCACATGGACCTGTGTTGCCCCTCCTTTCTTTGCAACTCAAGGGGTTCTTTATACAAAATCCGGCAAGGCCAGGCTTCTAACCAAAGCACCTTTTCTTGTCCCGAGGAGATTAAACGATTCAATTCAGGGGGGGGAGGTCAACGTAATCGCTTCACGCGTCAAATCTATTAATTCTTCATGAAGTTCATCTAGTGGTCAGGCAGCCACTTTAAAGACCACTCAGGAGAGGTTTCACTCCAGCGCGATAAATTGATTGCAGCCGCTTGCGCGCGCTCGGCGGCATTGGAAGGGCGAAAAAAAACACCTCGGCTCAGACGATCTTGGGAATGTGGACATTGGCCGAGGGGTACACTTGCACAGCCAAGGCAGACAAGACAGGACAGGGTAGGGCAACAAAGGGGTGAATAGAGTAGAGACAGGGGCAGATGGGAGCCGACGACACACACACTACTCTTTCTCTCTCATCCAGGCACATACAAAACATACACCGAACTTCCCAAGTACCGGTAGACGAAGAAAGAAAGAGAAGAAGAAATTGCTCTATTCTTGGGCCCCGCTGGACCACCACTCGTCATTCCAATAAATTGGGGAATCCTGGAACACTGGGACACTTGGACACTGGGCTGTTCCCCGCCAATAAGCCAATGCCTAGGCCGATCGGCTTGACTATTACCAGCGACAGTTTGGCGGATCAAATGGCTTCGAGGATCAGACGAGTAAGAAGGGCAGGATTTTCACAAGCCTCGCTTGCCCTTCCTTCGCCAATTTGTTCACCCCTGGCAGCTGGCCGGCAGTGGGGGCGATGAAGCAATTAATATGTAAGAGACCAGGTGCAGCACCAAGAGTTTCTAGCATCAACAGCAGCCTGGGCTTTTCGGGGCGTGTGTGCGCGCACGCGTTCTGGGGGGGATTCTGGGCTACCAGGCTCGGCGTCCCTTTTGGTACACATTGACGCTATTATTGTTGTTCCTTTCTGCTACTTTCGGCGCGATCTCTCCCCTGTCTCTGGTATTCCTTCCCCCGCACTCGCATGGGGCGGCTGGTGTCACTTTGCTCTCTTGCGCAACCCATTGGACTCTGTGCGTTGGTCCCTTTCCCCCGTATGTCTCTATGTATCTTTGCGTCCCTTATGTCTCTCTCTCTCCCCGCCCTTTCACATGTTCACATGTCAGTCAGATAACACACACACATACGCGCACGCCAAAACAATAAGCTGCATATTGTTTATATCATCATTATCGATAATTTTTGTCGCTCCGAGCCGTCCGCTGGAAGAGCAGGAGATCAGGCAACAGTATAAGGGCGAAAAACATAAATCAATGAGGATTTCAAGCCGAAATCCAAGCATTCTTCATCGCGCCTCGAGCAATTGACTGCTTTTGCTAGAAACCATGAGACCAACTCCCTTCAGTACGGGCGTTATGCTCGCGGTTCTCGCAGCGTCCGCCCAAGCCTATGTTATCAAGACGTCATTCCCCGAATACATCGTCCACGAGCGCGTTTCGAGGGCAATTGCCTACCTCTTCATGCCCAACTTTACCATCTATATGCTATATAGATGGTACGTCTATCCGAGCCTCTTCTCTCCATACAGGCACCTTCCAGGACCAAAGGTAAGAGAAAGAAAGACATACCCTACCGTGGCATGAAGCTATGGGATCAAGATCAGGAGAACATACAATCGCTGACTCGGGTATTTATCTAGGACACATGGTGGATTTGGGGCAACGGCAAGGCCCAGGTATCCAAGCCGCCGGGCAACGAGATGCTTCAATGGGTCAACAACGTGCCCAACGACGGGCTCATGAAGTTCCGCCACTTCGGCGAGCACCGCCTGCTGCCCACCTCGGCCGCGATGCTCAAGTCGGTGCTGAGCGACCATGTATACGACTGGCAGAAGCCGGAGCGCGTCATAAAGTTCCTCGTACGCATCTTGGGGTTAGGCCTAATCCTAGCCGAAAGCGACATGCACAAGCACCAGCGCAAGCACCTCCTACCCGCCTTCCACGTCAAAGTCATCCGCGACCTATACCCACTCTTCTGGCGCAAAGGCCGGCAGATGGTCGACGTGATCGCAGCGGAGCACACGAACCCCAAAACCGGCATCATAGACAAGATCGAGTTCAACGACTGGACGACGCGCGTGACGCTGGACATCATCGGCATCGCGGGCTTCGGGCGCGACTTCAACGCCGTCAGCAACGAGAAGGACGAGCTGGTGTCCAACTACGAGCACCTGCTGCAGCCCGAGGGCAGCAACGTCGCCTACTTCGGCTCCAACATGGTTTTTCCGCCGTGGCTGGCCAACCTCGTCTTCCCCCACAAGAACCGCCAGCTCAAGCAGGTCACCCGCACCATCGAGCGGTACGCGCTGGAGCTGGTGCAGACGCGCCGCGAGCAGCTCAAGGTCAAGGGAGACGGCGACGGCGAAGGGAAAGACCGCGTGGACATCCTGTCGCAGATCGTCAAGAGCGACGTCTTCTCCGACAAGGAGATCGTCGACCAGATCCTCACCATGCTGGCGGCCGGCCACGAGACCACCTCCTCGGCCCTGACCTGGGTCGCGTACCTGCTCGCGATCAACCCGGAGGCGCAGGACCGGCTGCGCGCCGAGATCCGCGCGAGTATTCCCTCACTAAAAGAAGAGGTGACCAGCGCGTTGATCGAGTCGATGCCCTTCCTCAACGCCGTCTGCCAGGAGACGCTGCGGCTGTATCCGACCGTGCCCATCACCGTGCGCGAGTCCGTCCGCGATACCGTTGTTGGCGACGTGCCTGTTATCAAGGGTACGACGCTTATGCTCTCGCCCTGGGCTATCAACCGCAGCAGGCAGTTCTGGGGCGACGATGCGGAGGAGTTCGTTCCGGACCGCTGGATGCAGAAGGGGACTGCGAATACCGGTGGTGCGAGCACCAACTATGCTACCATTACGTTCTTGCACGGTAGTAGGAGTTGTGTAGGCAGGGACTTTGCTATCAGCGAGTTGAAGTGCCTGGTTGCTACGTTCTTTGGGCGGTACAAGGTTCATCTTGCTATGCCCGAGAGCCAGGTGTTCCCGGCCGGTGTGGTCACCACGAAGCCGAAGAATGGCATGTTCCTTAAGCTGGAGCCCATCGCCGGATGGTGAGATGTGTATTGCGCCTAGGATTCACAGTACTATGTACGTTGCGGCATAGCTAGCCTAAAATATGAAACAGTGCCGTTTGGGCACGAACTGGGGTTTTGAAGTTGGAAATCATATGGAGTTTCACGGGAGTGACATGATCATGGGAACACATACATACGGTGGAGCTCCAAAGCCCGGGGCTTTCAGGGAAATTTTAGAAAAACTTAAAACTCTACTCCTAGCGTAGTAGTATACTATAGGTCTTTCGGATATGATAATAGTTAATCAAAATAGTACTGAACAAACCATCTCTCGCCTGGATCGTAATAGAGCTCCTCTCAAACTGTCTGAGAACAGGCAGAAGGCTGATCCGTCACCCGTTAAAGTTCAAATATCTGGAAAGTAAATCTATATGGAAAGTTTTGAGCTAAGGTGGCTCTAAGAGTCTCAGCCCCGTTTACCAAGGAGGCTACTAAACTCAATAGCCTATGGTTTCGGACTCCCCGCGTAGTTGGGTTTTCAGGGATCAAGGAGCGAGAAAGAGCCAGTAGACCCTTCCCAAGTCATATGCAAAGCACAATTAGTTAGTACGATGTTCGCCGACGCGTCATACGTCAGGTAGTAGCTTATCAGTGATATTGTATTCAACAGCAGTAGAGTACTAGGTAGGCTATACTATTCTAGCCTCGGGCGTCTGTGATGTACCTTGAGGGTTTCGAATCCCAAGCTGAAGATGATAATCGTGCTAGTTACCTTCTCGCTATCCGCAAAGCGTCATAGGAGAGGTCTTGCTTAATGTAGATCGCCAAGAACCTACTCCGAAAGGTCGCCGTTCTGAATACGGCTTGAATTGGAACTTACCGTCGTCTTTCCCACGCGAGTGCAGCTGTCGGCTATTGCGGGGCTGTGGCACGGGATAGAGTGTCATAAAAAGCCTTTCCGCCTTCCAGATAGGTCAGGTATGGATCGCAATAGATTTCTGACGGCGTACGAGAAGTTGAAACTAAGACGGTGAACACTAGCCACAGGCGATCCCAATATTGAGAGAATACGTGGTTAATGGGTCAAGTACCAGAGGCCGAATGCTCTACAGCGTGTATTGGCACTTTTATAGGCTCTACTGAACAAGACATCCATTAAGAGATACCAACAAAGAATCATGACAGGACCAAGCCACAACGTTCTTAGCCCAGCCCCACATGTAAGATCCAGAGCATGTAACGCATGTACGGAGGGGAAATCACAAAACCTTACCCCGGAGTCCGCGGGTACGAGTACGTTATCCGCTGCCGATATTACCGAAGGAACGGTGTAGCTGCCTAAGCGCTCGTATAATAGCTTCAATCCTACCATTATTCTACTACGCAAACCCCATCACAGAACATCACACACGCTCTCAATCAACCACGCCGCTCGCATCGCCCAAGCGCGAAGTACTAGTGCTTACGCATAGATTTGATATGCTATAAAGCTCCCTGAGATTCCCCTAATCAGTTCCCACAGGCACTCAATATCCGTAGCCCATCATCAGGCTCATTCACCCTCCACCGCACAACACAAATATATACCGCACGCCACAAGTATAGACCGCACACCACAAGTATACACCAGGCGCCCTTCCACGATCTCTCCCAACCTCCGTCGCCCAACCTCCTCCACCCCCTTCCACCTTCCCTCCACCACCCATCATGGCGACGCCAAACCCCACCAAACCCGCCATCGCCTTCATCCACGGCGCCTGGCACACGCCAACGCACTACACCACCCTCCTCACAACCCTCCAGAACGCGGGCTACACAACCCACACCACGCTCCTCCCCAGCACCGGCCTAGACAACGTCCGCACCTCCACCGCAGCCGCCACCGTAACCGCCTTCCGCACATCCGTCCTCCTACCGCTCCTCGACGCCGGCCGCGACGTGATCGTGGTCGCGCACTCGTTCGGCGTGTATATCGGGTGCGCGGCGATTGCGGGGTTGGGGGTTGGGGAGGAGAAGCGGCGGAAGGGGGAGGAGGGCGAGGGCGAGGGCGAGGGGACAGGTGGTGATGGTGGTAGGGGCAGAGGCGCGGTCAGGGGGTTCCTGGCGTATACGGGGTTTCCCGCGCGCGAGGGGCAGTGTTTGGTGGATGTGGTGCCGCCGGGGCATGACACTGAGTGGATGGATTTTTCGGTGAGTTTTGTCTGTTTGTTTTGTTTTGTTTTCCGCCCGCGTAGGATGGGATGGTGGTTGTTAGGTGGTGGGCGAGAAGGAAAGGAAGGAGGAGACGGCGGCCGGAGGATGAGGGAGGTTAAAGGTTCTGTGCGAGTGTGCAGCTGATCGCGCGTGTGGAAAAGACAAATGATGCTAGGATAGCGGTTTTGTTCGTGATCTGCGCGTATATACGGTGGCTAGCTGACATCGCGGTGCGCGTGCGTGCCCCTTAGGAAGCCGAATCCAAAGGCATATCAACGGTAACCGACCCGGTCCGCATGTTCTACCACGACTGCCCGCCGGAAGTGACAGCTGCCGCGATCGAGGGGATGCTGCCGCAGTCGGTCATTTCGGGGGTCACGCCGCTACCCGAGGACGGGGTCACGAGCGCAGCGTTTGCTGGGCGACTCGGGAATATATACTGCGTGGGGGACAGGTGCATTCCGCTCGAGGCCCAGAAGTATATGGTGAAGAATACGGGGGTCGAGTGGATCGAGAGGTCCATCGAAGGCGGCCATAGCCCGCATGTTACGAGGCCGGAGGAGCTTGTAAGGCTGATGGAGGATGTGTGGAAGGACTGGTAGGTGATTAGTTGCGGGTATTGGTGAAACTGCCCGGAGGTTTGGGAGTTGATGCCTCTGCTACAGAATCCTCGGAGAGAAATGCGAACAGTGGTTCTGCTTTTGTAGTGGTCTTTACTACATATAGAATGGGTTTGACTCGCGGGGAGAGAACCAGAGGCGCAGGATGGTTCAACACATAGAGCTCCGGTATAAAGATCGGTCCAAAAGATGGAAATATTCCCGCGTAGAACCCCATTGCTTCTACGCGAGGCTCTTAAATATGCGAACCGCATAAGATGACGTGAAAGTGATACTGTCCCTTCAGCCAGATCTATATTTCGCCAAAGCGGCCGCCACGCCCGCATTCAGCTCCGGCTCTTCGTATCGCCGTCTCTTTGCACTAGGTTCCGGCACACTGTTCTCCGGGACCTCCACGACTCCCTCGGGTTGTGGTGGTTGCGCATTCGCAGCCAGAAGCGCCTCCTCTTCATCCTCTCCAGGTTCCCAACCGCCCGGCTCTCTCGCTTCCCTTCGCTGACCATTCTCAGCACTTATGCCACCTCTTCCATTGTCCTCCCCACCCCGCGTAGTCTCCCTCCTACTCATCCCCAACCCCAAACTAACAAACCCCTCCGCCCCACCCCCATCTTTCTTCGCCGCCCTCTCCGTCCGAAACGGCTCCCTCACAACCCCAGCCCCCCTCTTAACCTTAACCTCCCCCCCCCCCTGCCCGGCAGCCCCCGCCGCCGGATGCGCATTAACCGCCGCCCTCAGACTCCCAAAAGCACTAACCACCCCCACCGCATCCGCCTTATTAACCCCCCTGGGCACCGTCACAAACTCAACCATCTTCTCCGCATACCCAGCACTCTGCACCCCCCTAATCGCCGTCGGCGCCGCACCCTCCATAACCTTAAACCCCTCCAAATACCTGGCCGCCTCCCTCGCCGACCACGCCAGTATCAGCGTAAAGTCGTTCACCAGCCCCGTCTTGGCGAGTTCTCGGAGGGGCTCCTCGTGCGCGTCGACGTCCACGAGGGCCAGCAGCACGCGCAGGTCGTACGAGCGCCCCAGGGCCTTGATGCGCGTGTAGATGTACTCCGGGTGCAGGCGGTGGTATTTGAGGGAGAGGAAGAGCGCGCAGGTCGTGCGCCCCAGCACGTAGTCCGCGGGCGTGTCCGTGTACTCCCAGGGGAGCGAGTGGATGTGGGTTAGGAGCGGGTTGCCCTTTTGGCGCGGGGAGACGAGGATGGCGGAGGCGGAGGCGCGCTGGGGGAGGGCTTGGGGGGTGGGTTGGACGATCTTTTGCGCCGCTGGAGGGGTCGAGGTGTTTTGAGCGGTCGTGTTGGAGGTGGTGGAGGAGCGGGGGTGCGGTGCGGAGGAGGAGGAGCTGTTGGCTGCTGTTGTGCTGCGCTCGGCGGCTGAGGTTATTGCCACGAGCTCGGCGTCGTCACCGAAGTCGTCGTTGTCGTCCATCTCTTGTCTGTGATTGGGCGGTGGACCTGAGTTTGGCGAATGAAGGTCTTGTATACGAAGCTGAAGTAAAAAATGAGAAGAGAGGCGATACGCGAGTTCCCGTGACTTCCAACTCCCGCGCGTGGTGGATGATGGGATGACGTTTTTCCGGCCGCCACCAGCTCGCCCAGCCCTTTGAAGGCTTCAAGTCTTCGGTGACGGCTTCAACCAATACTTCGCTCATCGCCGCATACGCTCCCGCTTCAACTAATTCTGGGCTTCAGTCATTGGCAGAATGTAGCATCCTTCGCGCGAACCCTGGGCTTCGCAAAAGGCGAAGAGCTGAAGCTCTGATTTGTTGGTGGTACGGGCAGTGTCGTATCCACATGGCTTGGAGTTCTCGGGGCCACCACAAGCCCAGGTACAACGGCCAAAGCCACGGCGTCCGCTTGACTCTCTGGGCTTATATCAGTCTATAAAGATTTCATAGAAGCTTGGTATGGAAAAGAGAATGCCCATCCCGCATTTTACCAATTCCGACAGCTCGAAACAGCCGCTGAGTCGCCGCTCAGTTGCCTATCCATTCAGCTTGGAGATGTACCTCCCTGGAGCCCCGAGTCTAGAGCTACGGGTAGTAATTGCTAATTAGTATCAACAAAACTGGAATAACTTGGAGCGAATTTTGCTTTTTCTTTGTCCAATCCGAGCTATCCGTGCCGCAGCCATGTTTTTAGCCATTCAATTGAGGGTACATCGTCGGCTTCTAGTTTGAATGTACGAGGTATATATATAAGCCTGGGGTGGAGCACATTCAGCCTAACCTTCACGCAAACCTTCATCCTTGCCAACTTCAATCCCATAAGCATACTTGTGCTCATTGAGTCGCCTGAAGATCCAGCTTACACTCTGTGATTTACCTTCAAGATGCAGCTCACTCAAGTCTTCGCCGGATTGGTACTTGCTCTGGGCACCTCGGTCTCCGCCGTGGAACTGAACCCTCCTTTGACCGTGGACGAAGCCACCGCGTGGCTCTGGAGGGTAAGCGAACAGGATTCCCAAAGGCCTTGCCATATCAATATCTACATCTCTGCGAATAATCGCATAGTATACTAGCTAACCATTGCAATTATGAATAGTACCACAACAGCAGCGCCAGACTCGACGCAGACGCCTTCTACGACGAGTTCAACACGGGCGCCGACTACGAGTACCAGTATGGCAACCTGCCCGTAGTCTCGGGTGAGGAAGCACGTGAGGTTAGTTCCCCCCTCCTCCAGTGGTCTCGATCGATTATCCCACAATGAAGACGGTGAACGCGATCGAGGTTGAAGAGTTCAGTTGTTGTTGAACGACTGCGTGAGTGAATTGGTTGACTAACCTTTTGAATAGGGCTTCAGGACGAATTTCGCCAAGCTCGATGCTCTGACGCACTATATCCAGCACGTTGGTGCGTTATACTTTTCATTATAGTCTCTTTTGCCTATTCTGTTCCTACGTCGGCTTCAGCTCATCTTCTCGAGCCATTTTCCTGTCTCCATACCCATTCACTTCCCTTCCAAAAGCACCACTATTCCACTCTTCTTCCGCGCTCCTCCTTTCCACCCTTCCCTATTCATC
The DNA here is from genome assembly GCA_027478595.1 of Erythroxylum anguifugum. Classification (NCBI taxonomy): domain Eukaryota; kingdom Viridiplantae; phylum Streptophyta; class Magnoliopsida; order Malpighiales; family Erythroxylaceae; genus Erythroxylum; species Erythroxylum anguifugum. Next base: position 10,500 of record JANIPN010807577.1, read on the forward strand.
ACGTCCTCCCTCCCCC
>JANIPN010807682.1:0-10514 GCA_027478595.1 Erythroxylum anguifugum
ACTTAGACCAAGAATTTTTAGATTATCTCAGAGATAATGGGATTTTATCTCAATGGACTCCACCTTACACACCACAGTATATGGTGTAGAGGAGAAACCAAACCTGGATGTATATTATATGGTTGATGATGGGCTTTGCAAATTTACTAAAATCCTTTTGGGGGTATGCACTCGAGACAACTGTTTATTTGTTAAATAGAATTCCATCAAAGATAGTTGATATTACTACATATGAGATGTGGACTAACAAAAAAACCCTATCTTTCTCATTTGAAAGTTTAGGGTTGTCTGGCTTATGTGAAGTGGATACAGTCAGATAAACTTGATGCGAAGTCTAACAAGTGTTTGTTCGTATAATATCCTAAAGAAACAATGGGATATCAATTTTACCTTGCTGAGGAACAAAAAATGTTTGTTTCAAAGCATGTTGTCTTTTTAGAGAAAGGGTTTCTTTCAAAAGAAGACAGTGGGAGCAAAATTGAACTTGAAGAAGTTTAAGATGCTCGAATAGACGCAGATCAACTACCTAAACCTGAGATTGTGACTCATACAGATGAAGTAACAGTTCAACCTTCTTCAACATAAGAAGTTCATAGGTCACGTAGGATACGCTCTGTTCCTGAGAGATGTGGATTTCTCGTGAGTGAACGGAATGACATATTGCTCATAGAAGATAATGAGCCTACTACCTATGAAGAGGCTATGAAGAGTTCAGAGTCTGAGAAATGTTGTAGCGCCATGAAAGCAGAAATGAATTCCATATATGACAACCAAGTATGGACTTTGATTGAGGCACCTGAAGGAATAAAACCCATAGGGTGTAAATAGGTTTTTGATGGCGTGTGGTCATTGGGTGATGATAAGTGAAAGTTTGGTCTCGTGTTGTGTTTCTCAAAGTAGGAATTAGCAGGAGATTACATTGTTATTTCCGAGCAAACTATAAGGAATTTGAGGATGGTTCTAAAGGCAAAATTGTAGAGCAAGACGTCAGCTATGAAGGAAGTTTTGTATTTTTATTTGTGTGTAAAAAGTTATGGATTAGATGGTGAAACTGGTCAGGAATGATACGGTTTCTCGAAATGAAGAAGAAAAGTAAAGAAAACGAGTGGAAGTTTTTGGAAAACTAACAAACCCCTGTTCTATTTTTGGTAAATAGACAACCCCAGAGCAAATTGACTCTAATTTGGAGAATAATACTCAAGATTTTTTCATTAATAAAATTCTCCTTCAAAAGGAAACAAACATGACTTAAATAGGAAACTTAGCTAAGAGGAAGGTGGAGAACCACACGGTTTCTCACCTCCTAATAGATTCTTAATGAAACATTCATAACAAAAAAAATTGTCGATTATTATCCACTATACATGTAGTAATGTGGAAAATTAAGGATAGGAATTAAAATACGCTAAATAAGAATTAAACACATTAAATAGGAAACTTATGAGCAATGAATTGCTCTTATTGAAAACATACCATAGGTTGAAATATTATACCTTCTCTCAACTACGTCAAGTTATAGGACAACATGTGACTTGATTTTGGTTGAGAGCTTTCTCCCCTGTGTGCTTCATTTGGGCTTCAAGATCATCAACTTGGACCAAGGATTTAGAGTCCCTAAAATGTTTCCATAAAGTTTGGTATTGTAGGAGAATGTTGAGGCCAACTTCTTCTAACTCTTCATCCTCTTTGACCCGTTCTTCTTCTTGGGCTCCAAAGCCATGTTGGACACATCTTCCAAGGCTTTGTGTGATGGTCCTCCATCATTCTCCCATTCTTGGGAGGACTTTCCTTCATCCTTGAAGAGTAATAGGATGACTCCACCATAATCAACATCATGCCTATGAACAATCAAGCAACGAACTCCATAGTTATATTTAAAAAAAAATTCAATATTACCACAAAGAATTTTGGAGCTCGGTTGCAAGATTTCACCTTTACAAAGCTTCAACAAACCAAAGTATCCAACTTGCCCTATTGTCTTTATCCAATCACACCTAGTTTTATTCACATAGTCATAAAACATAAAAGCTTCTATTTGGTGTTTATGTGACAATTGGCTTGGTGGAATGTCATAAGGTTCAATGTAGGTGTGCGGAGGGATTTCTAAAAGTGAGAATAGTGCAAAAGATTCTTCTTCATGAGTGGTATTGTCTATGATCGGCTTCTCCTCAAAGTTTGGTGGAGAACTACAAACTATAAGCACTTCTTCTTCAACATCATTTTCCACGAAAGGTGAAACATCATATGAAGCAATTTCATCATCAATGGATGCAACACAATCTATACTAGAGTCTACATGCTCAACATCATCAACAGATAAAGGCATATAATCATTTTTACCTCATCTTTCAAATGGAAGTCAATGGCTTCTTCATTGGAAGACTCCAATGGTTCCTCCGCTTTTGCATCATGTTGCATTGCTTCTTCAACATATTCTTCGTCAAAGGACTCCAAACATTTTGTTTCTTCCAAGGATTCTACATTTTCGGTCACTCCTTCCTTTTCAAAGGACTACCCTAAATATTCAACCTCCTCTCGAATTGCTCTTTCAATTTCTTGAACCTCTTCAATTGTGATAGGTTGAAGACTAGAACATTCAAATGCAAAGTGTCCAAAACCCCAACATTTAGGACATCTCATGTGTTCATAGGGTGGAAATTCTTCATAAGATTGCTTTAAATAATTGGCCTCTAGCTCTCCATGACCATTGATTTCATGTTCATACTCATAGGGCTCATATTCATAATAATCTTCTTCATGATAATAGTAGTCATCATCATAAGTTTGTTCTTCATAATAATAGTAGTCATCATCATAAGTTCGGTTTACCTTAAAGACTCGAGAATCCAAACTGTAAATTACTTCATCTTCTTCCTTTCTCCTTCTACTTTTTTTCCTCAATGTTCCATGCCTCAAGTTGATGGCGCAATTCTCTCTGCTCTTCTTAAATTCGTTCCTCCTATGTTGGTGTGCAAAGTCTCTCCAAATTCATCAAAAACTTCCCCATTCTCCAAGTCAAACGACTCTTCAAAGATGGGATTAGGGTCGGACCTAATTAGGATTCTAGATGTGTAATTTCTTGGGAAATGACTTAAGGGTAGGAAAAGGGGAGGATTTGGATTTCGGCTTGATGATGTTGGTTGTTTCATAGATTGATAGGCTCTTTCTTTGGTTTTTGTTGCTGCAAGTTCTAGGCGTAGGGCTTCAATGGTGGCATTAAGAGCATCAACGTCTTGGGGCGTCAGATTGATTGGTTGTTTGGATGTATTTTGTGGATTTATGGGCGGGGACGTCAACATGACTAGAGATAGGATCGCAACGTGGGCTCTGATACCAAAATTTGATGGCGTGTGGTCGTATTTGGCTGGAGGTGATGGGTGATGATAAGTGAAAGTTTTTGCGTTTTTCAGATAAGGAATTAGCAGCGGATTTTTTTGGAATTTGCAGACAAACTACATGGAATTTGAGGATGGTTCTAAAGGAAAATTTGTAGAGAAAGAATTCAACTACAACTTTGGTGAAGGAAGTTTCGAATTTTGATGTGTGTGTGAAATGTTATGGACGAGATGGTGAAACTGGTCAGGAATGAAACTGTTTTGGGAAAGGAAGAAGAAAATTGAAAAAATTTGGAAGTTTTGGGAAAACTAACAAACCCTTGTTCTATTTTCGGTAAATAGCAACCCAAGAGCAAATTGACTCTAAATTTGATAATAATTCTCAAGATTTTTCATTCATAAAAATTCCTCCTTCAAAAGGAAACAAAACATGACTCAAATAGGAAACTTACCTAAAAGGAAGGCGGAGAACCACATGATTCGGTTTCTTCCCTCCTAATGGACTCTTAATGAAACATTCATAACAAAGAAAACTGTCCATAATTGTCCACTATACATTTATTAATGTGGAAAATTAAGTATAGGAATTAAAACACACTAAATAAGAATTAAACACATTAAATAGGAAAGTAAATGAGCAATTAAAGGCTCTTATTCTTCTCATCACTTTGGCTGGGCTCGAGATGCCTTTTGGCTTGCAAAATCATGTCAAAGTGTACAGCAAAGACTCCCTTTATTGGTCGAAATAACTCCTTCAACTGGTTAGTTTTGGGCTTCATAAATCAAGGCCTGGAAAACTCCAAAAGGCTTTAACAAGATTTGCAACTTCAAAATAAGATTGGGCTCTTCTTCAAGTTCTTCTTCTTCTACTATGCCCTCTTCATCACTACTTGTTAGATTGAAGCCCATATTAGTAACATCTTCTGATGCTTGGCTTGATGGACCTCCATCAGCCTGTTTGAAGAACTCCCAGGTTGGAGGGTTCCTACCTTATAATTGATCTTCCATATTTCTCTGGAACCATTCCCAAGCATTCTTTGTCAATTTAACCCCCACTAATTCTATGATCCATGCATCAGAGCAAGTCAATCTTCGGACCATTTTCTCAATATGACTCATAAATTCTTGGGGATCCTCATGTCTCTCACCACCAAACTCAGGGGTTTGTAATCTCAAGAAATCATTGATGCTTACCCCTTCATCCTCTAAAGCTCGCCTAGGTAATCCCCTAGGAATTTGCACTGGCTGTGGTGGTGTAGGAGTAATTTTAGGTACAGCCTGAGTTCTCTCTCTCTCTCTTTCTCTAAGTATTCTTACTTCTTCTCTCAATTCTAGAACCTCCTGCCTTTCTCTTAAGGCTCGATTCTCTACTTCTAAGGCTTCAATTCTTTGTTGTAGGGTTCTAACATCTTCCTCTTGAGCAGCTGAGGGTTCAGGTTCATTTTCTATCTCTGATTTCCTCCTAACTCTAGGTGGAGACCTTCCTTCTTGTTGTTCTTACTGTACCGATTTGACATCAGTTATAGCAATCAAAATTTCCACCCTTCTAGGACGACCTCTTCCTCGTCCTCATTAAGGAGGTGTTCTTCTTCTAGGAAGCATCTCTAATATGGGGAAAAAATCATTTAGACGCAAAAATAACATGCTATTGACATGATGCAGATCCTATGCTCCATGGTGTCATGCTTATGCAAGAATATCATATTCATATCTCTTATCGTAAACTTTTCTTTAATACTTCTTGTACATCATCTAGACCACAAGATACTTACTCTTATACAACCTTTGGCTCTGATACCATCAGACACGACCCGCCTTTTTGGGCCTTGTTGACACTAGGGAATGGGTAGGCTTAATGCCACCAAAACCCGTAGTAAGACAAAACTTTCTATATTCTACTGACAATCAAGCATGAGCCATTCATGTATAATTAATCCTTACACCTACTTAATCAGTTTTAAGAAGCAAGGATCCAAATCTACTATTCTCACATACAACATCTACTTATCATCAACCAACATCGTTCTCAATAACATAACATATTCATACATATACCATGTACATATGATTATGACAAACCCATCGAGCAGCTATAAACATCTGCACTAAACATCATGCCAAAAACATTACTTGTCTGCTTATCCAAGCAAGTCTCAAAAGACTTTAAATTCTCTCTTGACCGATCTGCTAATCTCTTGAAATGGTGATAGTGAGGTGTGAGTCTACAATGCGACTCAGTGAGTTATAAACCTACTACCATGCTTGTGAGGCTAGGTAATACAAGGCTAGCTTCACAAGAATGGTCTATAGCATTCTGAGGAACAATATATGGCATCATTGGATACACAGGTAGTAATCTCAAATGCGGCAATAACATGAGTAACAATAAATAAAGCTCAATATGAATTATTCAAAGAAAACATGAATCTGATTTCAGAATTCCTTTCTGGGTTCTGGGTTCTGGCTGAATTTTGGTTTCTTTCTGATTCTGGGTTCTTTCTGATTCTGGGTTCCTTCTGATTTCTAGTTTCTTTCTAATTCTGGGTTCTTTTTGATTATGGGTTCTTTCTGATTTCTGGTTTCTTTCTAATTCTGGGTTCTTTCAGATTCTGGGCTCTTTCTGATTCTGGGTTCTATAAGATTCCTAATTCTGAGCTTTCTCATTTCTGAGTTTTGATTTCTTTCTAAATTTCTTAGGAAGAGACAGAGGCATGCTAGTACGGCATATCTCCCCTTTTCTTATTCTAGACAAGGTTGGCCTAACCCTGCCCCTAGAGGCCTGCCCTCTCCAGGTAGGACCCGGATCTAACCTATCACCAACGGGTTATCTATGTGCACATAGTCTGATAATTTACCCTATCAGCTGGGTATTCTGTGAACTCATCAATCATGGCTAACAAGAAAATGTTATTCATCAAAGAATCGTAATTCAATAGGTTCCACATAATAAGGGAACTAGAAGATGAAAAGAATATGAAATCATCTCGTCAATCTGGTATACAACATGCTAGACTCAACAACATAGAGTCATCTATCAATAAGACATATGGATTCAAGAACAATTCAATAAGCCGCAAGATAAAAGAAAAAAATTACTACACAAGTATAGTAGTATGATTGTACTCACCTCGACCATCTCAGGGGTTCTGATTTCTTTCTACCTTTCTTGAACTTGAGAGGTACTAGGTATGACTTCTAGTTCTATTCTTTGTCTGATTTCATAAGCTATTGGGTAACATGCCTGAAAATACATATATCCTCATTAGTCATTCTCATACAAATCTCATTTCTTAATACATATCATAAAAACTGCATATGTCCCATTCGTGATGGCATAACTCTTTATACATAGGTCCAATGTTTTTCAAACTTTCCAGACCTCTAGTTAACGCATAAATTCACATTTCTTCTTTTATTACCATGCTCTAATTCGGTCATTAACGGAATCCAAATCTTCCAATTACAATCAGCCTTAACATGTAGTCATGAGATGTACCTTTCCCGACTCAAAAACCTTATAACTAATTCATTTTTCATCCAATTAAGGATATTCAAAAATTCATTTTCAATAGACTCATGTGGATATCACATATCCAAAGACGACTAAAAAATGGTGTAAATTGGATTTATTGTGATTTTTACAAACCTAACCTATTTCTGTTCTCTTCCGTATCACTAAGGTTAGTAACAACCTTCACTTATTCAGCCATATCTCACAGAATACATATCCAATTAAAATTTCCTTTGTGAAGAACTTAGAGGACACATTGTTGAGCATTTCGTAATAAGAACTCATCATCCAATTCTAACTCTAAGGTCTTTAAACAATTAACTTTCAGTTCTCGTTTCAATCTCGCTGGTATTCTGAACCAGTATCAATTCAGGGCCTATTACAATTATTTGGCTCACCTTGAAATCGTGGAAAACTTCATGGAGATAGTAGACATCTAGATCTACAACTTCTATGTTTTGAATTTCTTCATATTCACACGTTAAATAGCTCAAAACAAATGTAAAAATAGAGCCACGAATTTGTCTCCATGATAGCTTAACCTTCAAAACTCTAGGTTTTGGTTTAACCCCCCAAATCACCATAAAAACGAAATCTCTTCATATTTAAGTGTCATTAGACATCAAAGAACAAATATGATCATCAAGCTCACACATTCCATCAAATGGGTTTCATAAAAGAAGAGAGAAACTAAGTTTTAATCCATAGATCTAAGCAACGGAGTGGAGATTACCTTTTTATACCACCCAAATGGCTTGAATCTCCTTCCTCTTCTTGTTACAAAAGTTGAAAAAGCTTGGAGAGAGATTCCATGGAGGTGTTGTCGTGAATTAGGGAGAAAGAAGAAGACAAAGTGTTTTTTCTTATGTGCATTTGGCTTCTTATATAAGCCTTAATCCACTTATTTACAAAAATCCCATCCTTGCACTATTTTTAAACATCTGCCCGAACAATTTTCTGTGACCACTGAAAAATATCGTACATCATTAATTTGATGTCACTAAAAATTATTATTCACTGTTTTGTGATTTTTAATGACATCAGTCTCAAATACTGATTTATTTCAGCGTACCCCAGTAAACTAAATACTGGGTATTACAATGCCATGCTCACGAAAGACTAGTTTTAAAAAATGTGCCTTTGGGCAAAATTTTTTCAGTTCATGAATTACATGTTATGTGGGTTTGATGTAGTCCATCAACGAATTGTCACGTGTATGTTAACCAAGTTATAGGCTTCTCCCGCCTACCCGCTAGTGGCACGGAGTTCCTTTATGGATCCCTTAAGTTTACGACTTCACAGGACCATTATATGGAATTGTGTAGTTCGTCATGTTTATGGATTTGCCCAAACCATTATGATGTGATTATGTGTTACTTGCATTGACAAGTTTGATTAATTCATTATGTTTGATGTTATGAATTGCTTGATCAGTTGTGAATTTGGAAATATATGTTGCGTGGATCTCAATGTGAATTTTCTTATGGAAATGAATAATTGAAGGGTTTTCGCTTGTTTCTCATTATAAAACTGTTACCTACGAGCATTAAGCTCACCCCGTTCCTTCCCATCCGCAGGCGATGAGCAACATTTCGAGTGATTGAGTCGATCGTCAAGGCTTCACTCTGATTTGCATGTTTTGTTCTTTTGAAGCTAGATTTTGTTAAACAATGCCTTAGTCACATTTTGAGAAATTGTATTTCTTTTCATGTTTGTATTTTGGATTATGTTTTAAGGTGGCTCGAAATGCCCACCAAAGCATTGTAAAACTCTTATTTTGATGTGAATGAAATATTTACACATTATGGTTGCTTATGGCATTTCATGTTTTTGCATTGCAAATTTTAAGTGTTCATAGGGGTAGGATTTATGTTCTGGATTTGAGAGAAAAACTGCACTAATCTAGGGTGAATTTGATCAAGTTGTCTTCATAAAAGTTGTATCTTGTCCTTCTAGCTTTCCAACGCTATAAAGTATCCAATTTTTGGATGTCGAAGTTGAGAGATATGATCGTTTGAGTAGGTGATGTTGCTTAGGTTGTGTATCCCGAATAATTAGAGTTTGTGGAGCGATATCACACTAGGATTGCTCGATTTGGCAAGATTATGAGTAAACAGATGTTAGAATGAGTTTAGGATCCTTTGGAGGGGTCTTGGAGGGTGAAAATTTAGTGTCACCCTAAGGTTACATGGCCTGCCATGTAAAATCACACAGATTGTGTGTTTCCAGCGTAGGAGCACTATTTCACCCGAAGGTTACACAGCCTACCCGTGTTGGTTTACACGGTCCGTGTTTTTGGACCCTCTAAACAACAGAATTTCATTTTTTTGTCTTCACAAACGTTGTAGCTCTGGAAGTCTTCTTTTAAACCGTCCAAAAAATAAGTCAATCCGACATCCGTAGTGAGAGTTATGGCAATTTCGCCAAGGCATGTACAAGGTGAGTAAGAAAATGAACATGTTGGATTCGTTTGGTTGTAACTTCTTCGTCCGACTTCCGTTTGAGGTGATTCTTAAAGCGTTAGATTTCTAACACATTGTCCTACCTCCAAACTTGATAGCCATTGATGTTGAATTCAAAAAGATTGATTGAAAGAAAGTGAGGGGTCGGTTGGGAGAGCTTGATTAGGTTATGAATATACTTGGGTTTCTTAAGTATATATTGAGCTATAGAACTCCGATTGAGGTGGTTCTTACTCCAAAATAAACTAGACACTAAGTGCTACAATTTTTGAAGAGGTCAATTGTTATTTCATTGTGTGGCTCATCTTTGTGGCTTGAGATGTTATGAGAATGAAGAGGAACCGATGATGACTATTAGGGTACTTTGGCATAACCCTAGAAGGAAACCCGCTCACGTTCTATGATTCAGGACAGTTGGGCTCCAAAAACGAGGCCCAACATAATCAGTTGTCCCTAGCACACGATTGGCCAATCATTTCCTCACCAATCAAAAGACAAATCATTTACAATTATTAAGTATAAAAATCAAGTAAGGCACTATGTCTTTATTTATCGGTCCAACCGATAAATGAAAACTTATCATGGTTCTAAGCCAAAAGAGAACAAAAACATGCATCATACATGACTCGATTATGCATGTGTAAATTCCAAAACATTATTTCATGAAATAAAAGTCATCTTTTGTATTCCAAGTGCAAAGTTGCTCAAAAATATAGTTTCATAAAATAAACCATTATTCTTTACACTTTAAACTCAGATTTGTTAAAAACAATAACATTTCTCAAAATATGTAATAAAAATGTCAGTTTCAAAAACCATGTTGAAACATTATTTCATACAATAAAAGTTATCTTTTATATTCGGAATGCATAGTTGTTCAAAACAATAAGCATTCATTTGAAATTCAATTCTACCATATATTGCCTAGGTTCAAAATTCACATACCAGTCATCATATTTGTCTTAGGATGATCTAATCCTATTTGAGAAATATGGTTTCCCCAACTCACCTCAAAAGAAGATATACTCTCTCTTAACTTCACCAATCCTCGGTACGACTTCCCTAATTCACGACTCCTGAGCCTTTACACATAAAAAGAAATACAATGAAATTACTACTTAATCATAAGTTTCATATTTATACACCATCACATTAGCTTCTGTTTTTGCATTTTCTAAGGCATTTAATGCCTTTAATCCAAACTTA
>JANIPN010808435.1:0-10509 GCA_027478595.1 Erythroxylum anguifugum
CTCGGTGGAGGACGCCCCGTGCTGCAATCCAGCGTGATATCTTCGACAAGCTGCGTACCATCGGCCGGGCCCCGCAGTCCATAGGGCTGTCACCCTCCCCGGAGCCAAATCACGCACCACAGAACTCATCCCGGCCGGACACTCAAAACTCAATCCCTGCTGAGTCCCGCCCGAAGCACTGACTCGTGTGAAAAGGAACGAAAACGCTGACCACTCAAAAGGTGACTTTCCCCCGGATAGCGGCTGGCGGCGCCACACTGGTCAGCATTCTAGAGCGTCGTCCATGCTGTCGACCGTGAAGCCACAACGAAAGCCATCACTCCACTGGTCGGTCCGGAGATGCGGCCGTTTCAACCCCCCATCGACGATGCGGACGCTCGGCACGCTACAAGCCCGCGCGCGCCAGTGTCTAGACCATCCGGACAGCGCATCAGATGAACGCGAAAAGGCAAACATGGGTGTCAAGTGGGCTTTTTCGGTGACGGCCGCCCGGCAACTTGCCCTCCGAAGAGCGGTCAGACGTTCGGTAGCGGTCCCACGGAGAGAGGGAGAGAGAGAGATGCATCGTTAGCACCAGAGAGTATGTATCGAGCGCCGCCCGCCCGCACCCTCATGATCCGCACGCACGCATCCAAGCGAAAAAAATTTCGTCCGGTCTGATCTCCATGTATTTTGATGCACGGCAGCGGGGCAAAAAACGGGCAACCGATCGAGAGGTGTGTCGGCACCTTCGTGCGTTTGCGCGCGGGGGTCCCGACCGGCTGCGGGAGGGAAGCAAGATATCCCGATTGGCCGTCCAGCGCGCCGTGCTTCCTCCTAGCCGCTGTGAAGGTTGGTGATATCTCGTCCGCTGGTGCCGATCTAGCGCGCACGAGCGCAGGCATAAACGCGGGATGCTGCAGTCTGCTGCGGCGGGGCGCTGGTGAAGGAGTAATCGCGAGGCGCCGGGCACACATCGGTCGGATCGGCGGATATCACTGGCGATGTTCGGGGTGTATGTACCGCTGACGTCCCCCGATCAGGTTCCGCGTGCATTCGAGAACGGCATGTGGGTTACCCAAAAAACGGTGCATGGAAGGGGAACACCGTCGTCGATGATTCAGTAGCTTCATGTCTTCTGAAGATCACAATTATATGCGAGCTCGTGCATGTTCTTAACATTAGTGGCATGTACTTGTCAGGTGGACCCATCGATACCTCGTGTCAATCTTACCATTGCTTACATGAATTCAGATTACAATGCTATACACAAGTGCGACATGCTCAGAACCCCAAAATCTCATTCGCTCGCTGCAGCATACATGCTTCGTGGTCGGTATCTGCAGTGGAGAGATCCCACGCGCGCATTCCCATCGCACGTTGTCCTTCAATCGGCAGTGAGCCTGTATCGGTGAACATCTCCGCACCAGGACGGCCGATATGTTCCGACTCGCCTTTGCCGCCTGGGAAGTCAGGGCTGGGCACACCTAGCACGTGTTAACAACCACATCTGGTCCGTCGAGAGAACGCACCTTGGAGGAACGTGTCACGTTGTCGCGCCAGATAGTGGGCGTTCACCTCGGTCAACGGACAGGCAGGAATGTACAACACACTGGCGTGGTTGTCGCCTTGGTGCTTGGCGTCGACGGCGTGGATCACATCGCAGTGCCAGGCGATATAGTCGCCCGGACGAACCTGCGGGATGTGCACCATCGTCTGCTGCAGCTCGAGGTGGGGATGGAGGTGATCGTTGAGTTCCATCCCATGTCCCGCATAGGCGCCCTGCAGCGCCGAGGACGTCTGCGGCTCAAAGTCCCAGTTGTCCGCCTCGAGGAAGCCGGGGCTCGTGGGATCGGCATTCCGCGGCGCAAAGAACGGGCGCAGCAGGTAGTAGGCGGTCGCCCGTGCGAAGAGCGGATTCACGAGCAGGGTGCCTTCTCCTGGTCCGGTGTGCGACATCGCGAGCCAGCCCTGATACATCCGGAACGCCGAGCAGCTATTGCTGCCATTGTACAGATCGGAGACCACGGGGAGACGAGCACGCGCATCGAAAGAGTCGAGCTGTTCCCAGTTGCCGGCGAAGACCGCGTCGTAGACGCCGCCGCGGCCGTATCCCGCGGGCTCCCACCGTTCCAGGGAGCCGCCATCCACGTGCGGACCGAGCGCGAATGCGGCATCACCGGGTGGCCGCATCCGCAGGCGGTCCGCGTATGCGACGGGGTGCCGGAGCGACAGCAGGCCATCCCCCGCGCCGGCGTGCCATTGCGCGAGCAGGAAGCGCTGCGTCTTGATCAGATGCGGATGCGCCCGGGCGGTGACCTGCGCGCGCGACCAGTACAGCTCGTACACCGCCGGCCGGTCGGCGGGGAAGGCGCGCGTGGACGGATTGGCGCGGTAGTAGGCGCGGATGCTCTCCACATAGTCCCGTGCCTCGCGCTCGGGGAGCGCGCCGCGGATGATGGCCGTGCCCGTGCGTCGATGGGCGCGCACGAAACGGTCCGGCGCACGGTCGAGGTCGGCGTAGTCGATCTCGGGGAGGATGCCACGTCCGTCCTCGCGGATCTCCGCGATCTCCTCGCGCAGCACCGGCAGCAACCGGTGGAAGCTCGCGCGCACCGCCTCCTCCCGCCCCGCCACGAGGCCGCGCTTCACATCGATGAAGCGCGCGCCCAACGGCGGCGCGTGCGTCCCACTCAGGGACACAAAGGCGTCGGAGATGTCCCCCTCTTTTTTCTTTCTCTGCGTGACGGCTGCATGTGGTCGTGTTGAGACGACGACGCTCCGCCGGCCAATCGTCGTAGATGCACGCAGCAGCGCGGCTTGGCGCAGGCGGGCGCAGGCGCGGAGGGGGTTAGTCAGCCTTGCAGCGAATGATGCCATGTGAGCCTTAGTTACTACTTCAGTTAGTACTTAGTACTTACTTACAGAACAAAAAGATGTTTGATATCCTGTTCCCATTCCCCCATCTGGCATGAGCAAGCATTTTCATTCATCTTATATCACATTCGCCTCCCCATCAGCGAGCTCAACTCCGACTCAACCAGATTCTCACCATCCGCTCACTCCGTCCTGGTCGGAGTCGGAGTTTCCCTTTTGGTCGACCACCCGGCCAGAATTTTACCCGCCACAACGCCTCTCCCCCCCGCACAACAGCAGCAGCAGCAGCAGCAGCAACGCCTCACCTTGCCCCGGCAGACAGACCCTGAGGCGCGGGCGCGGGGAACGTCATCGGCACTCCATACCAAGCGTGGTGTGCCTTTTGGGCCACTGAGAAACCGTACTACTACTACTACTACTACTACTACTACTAAGTACTACACTCCCCATACCGAAACGCGCGTTTCGCGGGGTCCAAACATTGCCACATCGCGCGACCATTTACCTTGCCATCACGGAAGCCGAGCGGGCATCGTGCTCGTGCTTGACCGGCCCATACGCAGTGCATCGCACGGATCTCAGCGGTGCCGCTGTTCCCCGACTTCGGCCCCTCCACCTCCACCCCCTCCCTCACTGAGATTTTCAACGACGACGACTCCGTTCTGGACGCCACCACCCATCCACCACCACCATGGCAGCGGGCGGCAGTTCAAAGCGCATCACGAAGGTACGTCGCGCCCTCACGGAGGTGTGTCCGCACGCACGACGGCAGAGAGAGTGTGGCTGGCTGGCGTCGTCACCATGAGGCGACCCCAGGAGACCAACACACCGCCTCGGAGCCACGCGCGCCGCCGCATCGTGTACGACATGCAGCCAGCTGAGATCGTCGTCTAGGAACTCGCGGAGCTCACCACCAATCCGCCGCAGGGCATGACGGTGTCGCTGGCGGAAGAGAACGATCTGTACAACTGGCGGGTCAACATCGAAGGACCCAAGGACACACCATTCGCGGTAAGTCCACCGACGGGGAGAACATCGGCCTCACTCCGTTCGTTCGACCGTCACCGGTTCGACGGCTCTCCCCCTGAGTTTCCCGCTATCGTGATCAGTGGACTGATGAGTGTAGGGAGGTACCTTCCAACTCGCCCTCAAACTCCCCCGCGAGTACCCGTTCAAGCCGCCGACGCTCTCCTTCAAGACGAAGATCTATCACCCCAACGTCTCCAACGATGAGCAGGGCCTGATGTGCTTAGGGCTGCTGCGCCCCGATGAGTGGAAGCCGCCCACCAAGATCGCCGACGTGCTCCGCTTCTGCCAGCAGGTGCTCCGGGAGCCGAACAATGAGGATGCCGTCGAACAGGGTATCGCGCGCGAGTATCGTGAGGATCGCGCTGCGTGGCGCAAGACGGCCAAGGAGTGGACGAAGAAGTATGCCAACGGATAGTGGCGACGACGCGAGGGTGATGGGCCATTCTCCGAGGTTGGGAAGAGCAGAGGCGAGCACTGTACGCTGCATGAACATACGATATTAATGACGACCGATGAGCGTGTGTCCACACCGATCGTGCGTTGTGTTTCTCCCGGGTCTCGTGAGACGTATGTGCGCGTCCCAGATGTCATCGACGTACATGAGACGTACACGAGCCGAATGTGTTTCCCGTACAGCATCCCCATCACGGCCACTGCGTTCTCTGCAATTTTTGTACAACTACTTTGCAACTAAGATGGAGGTCTCGGGCACGTGACCCACTCGAAACTATAGACCCCCTGTTTTCTAGACTCCCGGCCTTCCATTCTCCACCACCGCTTCTCAGCACACCGTCGCCAGTACCTACCAACGCAAGGTCAAAGCAGCCGACGAAGGGTTCTGCTCTCGAGCGAGCAACATGCACCATCGAGTAGTCCCTCGGAAGTCTGGCCAGGCCGATAGTCCGCCGCCTCTCGAGATGGAGAACCGTCGTATTCCACGATGTTCGTACCCTGCAAGGTTAGCGTCCTCTGGCAGACTAGGTACTCGTGTGCTCGGGAGTCTTTGACATCACCGTATTCTAGGTAGCTTGCCACAAGGAGCCACTATCCCATTCCGTCCTCACTGCTCGTTTATCGACATCCACTTTCGGTGCGCGAGCCGACGAAAGCTCTGGCCCCTTTGCATCCCCCGGGCGAGACCAGCTTCCGGCCCGAGAGACGGGATATCCAGAGCGTCGGAGGAAGCCCATCGTCCAGCTCCCAAGAGTCCCCAACCATGGTACGGACGTTCGTCCGACTGTGTGCCTTCATCGACCAAACCACCGCCATCCAACCAGCACTGTACATGTAGTATGTAGCAAGTGAACCATTTCCGCCGTATGACGACGCTTACGAAGCCCGTAGTCCCAACCCAGCCACGTTCAAATCAAAATGAATGAAAAAAAGCTCGTACCACACAACACACACACACACACACACACACACGGCGCAGGCCGCCTCCAGATCCCCATATCTTGGTTCACCCGGCCCGCTCATATTTCGTGCGTCGGCCAATCACCGGTCACCGCGGCCCGGAAAAGGAAAGCAAAAAGCCAAATGCATGCCGAGGCAAGGGGCCAATGAGGGCGCCCCCTCACTTTTAATTACCATGATTTTGCCTCCTCCTCATTTCTTCGAGCACGTTATCCACCACCACCCGCTACTGTACCCTTTGCCCCCGTTCCGCCTGGTCGTTCGCCTGCCTGGACCCGCTCATTTCAGAGAAACGAACGTCTGAAGTCTCGGCCCTGACCCTTTCATACTATTTGCTGGTTGATAACCGTGACAAAGACAGGCAGGCAATTCGTCCTCGACGACGACGGTGTACTATACCAGGTAAATATCCCGCCTCGCGGAAACACTCCGAAACGTGATAGGCACCATGCCAACCACCAACGAGCATCAAGCTTTTCGATCCCTTTGTTTCCTTTTTCCCCTGGGTTGATTTTTGCCTCTTTTTCCCATTATTTCCCGTGCCAACTGCAAGCTGAGATCCATCCAGGTCGATCTTCCTACGGCATCTTCCATTCCCTCCTTGCACATCCCCCCTAGGCGGGCCCCCGTCTTTTTGTCCCTGGGGGGATGATGGGCAAAGGCCGAACGTTCCGTGTGTACTAGGTACCTAAGTAGGTACAAGTACACCGTTCATGCACACGCGCGCGAGTCATACGTACGTGTTTTAGGGCCCCCCTTCCATTCCCCTCCCGTTCCGCTCTGGCTCGAGCACGTATGTACTACTCCATCCAGATCCGCCCTTGCCGTGCCGCCCCCGTCGTCCCCCTTTGTGTCTGTGTGTGTGTCTGTCTTCGCGTGGCCTTTCTCTCTCTCTCTGTGGTGTGTATGTGTGTGCCTGTCTCGCCTTGCCACCCACCCACCCATTAAACCTGACTCAAAACACACCCACACGCAAGTCATCATCGGGGGGGAGGGGGGTGGGTCCACTCAGCCGTTCCCACTTCCCACGCGGCAGCAGCAGCAGGAAGGAATGTGCGGTGTGTCTGGTGTATGGTATGCAAGCTGTGTACGTAAGAGTCAGGGGGGTCGATGGGTAAGAGGAATCTTTAATTTCCGAGCACGCGGTCACCCGCGAGGGCCAAGCTTTTGTTGCGATTCCATCACACGCTAACGAACACGCAGCCCCCGTCGCGCCGCCTTTCCCGCAACCCATCCATAGTAGCCTTAGGCCTCAGGTACAGCACGACTAGGTCCTCTCGGCACGCACGACACATCATAGGCGGGCTGGCTTGGCTGGCTGGCTGGCTGGCTGAACCCCGTCACCACGCTTTTTTTTCCGCTGGTTCCGCAAGAGTCAAAAAAAAAGGACGGGCGGGGAGGGGAAGGAGGAGGGACGATCGTTATTATACAATGGGAGCGTTGCGGTTGAGTTGTTCCGCCACGCACGTACACACACGGCTGGGGAGAAACAGACGGAGTGCATGTTAGCGGGGGGTGAGGAACCGGACGGTCGGGTCTCTCTCTCACTTTCTCTGGAGAGACGACGTATTACGTCGACGAGAAAAAAAGAAAGTTTCTGAGACACGCAGACACACACACACGTGGAGACAAAGCGAACAAGCGGTGTCGTCCCAGGGCGATGGGTTTGCGTGTGGGGCAAGCAAGCTCGGAACCGGACTGGAGGAGCCAGGAGGAGCCCGCTATCGACAAGTGAGTAGTGGTGATATGCATACCCAGATGGGTTTGACCACCAGAGCGAAAGGAAGGAAGGACCCGAGTCTCGAGGTTTTGCGGATGATCCTCGGGGGCGAAGGAGTCGAGCGGACTATCGCTTTCACGATGGCACATGAAGGAAGGAGCAGAGATCACACATATGTATCGAGCTTACGTGGATGCGGTCTGGTGTGTAGAGATGGGAGACGCTCGAACCCAGCAAGGCTCGAGCGCTCGAGATAGATTGGGGATATCGCGGTAGACCAGAGTTCAAGATCTGGAAGGGGTATAGTGATAACTAAAAAGACGACGAGATCGGGCGGACTTGCCCTCCGCCCTGAATTCTCCAAACCCTCCCTTTTTTTCCCTTGCCAGCCGAAGCCCCCAAAAGGAAATCGAAACGCGCCAACCCGTAGTGATGGAGAGGTTCCGAAGTGGACCTTCTTCTCCACCAATGCAAAACCGATGATGCTGATGCAAACCCACCTTCCGTCCCTCCTCTCCAGGGGTATAATCATACACACACACAAAGCCACCGTCCGATCATTCAAACCACCCGTTTTCCTCGTCTTTTAGTGTCGAGGTCTTGGGGAGTCGAGGTCCCTCCCTCTGCTCCAGGGCCTCCTCTTGCCGTCGCATGGCTGCAACGATCGTTCCGGGGACCAGCCCACGCTCGAGTTCGTGGCGTCGAGTGTGGGTGCCTGGCCCCGGGTTGAACAACGACTCGAAGTAGTTCTCCGACTCGGTCAGGTCCAGCCGTCCCTCCAGGGTCACGCTCCGCGTGCGAGGTGGCAGATAGATCGCTCGTGGCTTCTCGACATCGGGCTCGGTTGACTCGTTCTCCATCCACGTGTCGTCCGATGGCCGTCTTGTAGCGTCTTCATGCAGCGATTGGGTGCTCATAATCGTGTGGTTCTTGTCTCTCCGTCGAGAATTCATGGACCGGTTCCGGACAGTCTGGTAGATCTGAGCAATGTAAGGGGAGTTGCTGGCGAGAATGGCACAGGTCATCTCGACGCTCGCCCAAATGCCCATGCACCACAGCTCGTAGCTCTTATCCCGGCGGGTGATGTAGTTGTATGTGGCTTGAGTCCGTACTATCGAGGCGGCACAGCCCAATACGCCGACAGCAAAGACGCCGGTGAGGCCGAGCTTCTGCTTCCTGGAAGCATTCAATTTCCAGATGGAAGAGATCGGAAGGACGAGGATCGCAAAGTCGGAAATCATGTTGATACAGGCGGAGCCCATCACCATAGCGTCCATGTCGACACACCGGGCCCCGATCCATGGCATCCAAAAGCCCTCTCGAGGGCTGCACCCGGCAATGAAAACAATGGTGTGAATGACGTAAAAAGCTGTGTGAAGAACAATGAAAATATTAAGTGTCCAGGCCATGAGCTGCTGGCGCTTAGGGTCCCGGATGAAGAAGCGACGAAACTGGCAGAGGATGGCTAGTTTCGTGAACAACATCGACAAGCCGTAGAGAATCTCCATGCCATTTGCAAGCTGGGTGATATTAGCAAAGCTCACCTGAGACTCCCTGATACATACATGGAGAAAGTTGGACATCGTCCGGTAGTTCACATCCCAGAGATGTATACCGATGCCCCATTTCACAGCGGTGTACCCCATGACCGCATAGGCGATGTATAGAGCCTGTTTCGTTAGTCTCCTGTGGGCTGTGGTGGTAGGGTGAAAGCATACATAGCCAATCGTTACGAAGTCTGAATTCATCATTAGTAGACATACACGACCAGGAAGGACGTCCTTACAATCTTCATACAATATCTTCCGATTCAGTAACAACTTGACGTATGCCCGTAGCAAGTAGGATACGGCAAGGAAAGCCATTTCCAACGTCAAGACAAGCGTCGTGATAGTGATCTGACTCGTTGGGTGGTCGCTTCGTTGAAAGCCAGGATCCGGTGTGATCACAAGTTCGTCCCAGAGCGCCGACGACGTCGCCGGGCTCGCCATCGTGGGGCTCGCCATCTCGAACCAGCGAGGCTCTCGCCCCTGCGTCTAGCCTTGACTCTCCGGTTGTAGGTCACCGAGAGGTCATTGCAAGAAGACGTCGCTGTGATCTCGACTCCGAACCGTACTGCTGGGAAGAATGGATAAGAGAGAAGGTTTCCGCACGGCAGTCGGCGTTCACGAGGCAGCACGAGGCGATCGGCGTGCGGAATGCTCCCACGCTGATCCCCCCTGTACACAGGAACGTCCCACACAGCTCGCTTAGACAAAGCCCTCCACCTCATACATTCCCTCGTGCAGCACCAGGTGGACCAACCCTCGCGAGGTTGGTTTGGCGCAGTGGAGCAGGGTTCAGCTGCTGGTCGTCTGACAGCCAGTCCTTGGTTTCGTGCCGTTGCATAAGCCCCCTCGCCGGGTCAATTGGGTAGGGATGGGTCTGCTGCGGCCCGGGTTGCGACCAGCACATGCCGGCACCAATTCCATCACGCGGCGAGATGGATGAGCCGGCGAGTTCGATTACCTGACCCAATCCATGGTTGAGACGAGCTTCACTTTTGTCTCGCATCAGCACTGCATCGCAGCAGGCACCGCAGCGTGCTCGCTGGGCTCACCCAGGTCCGAAACAGACTCGCGCCACAATCTCTCATCGATCGCACTGCCGAGGCTGAGCACGTGTCCTCGCCCGGTACGCCCACGCCCGGGCCCAAGGGGGGAAAAGACTCCTTTGTTTGCCCAGGGCGTCATCGGGCAACGGGTGCGAGCGCATCCGCAAGCTGCAGTAAGCATGTCCCAGCCCAAAATGCGCCGCACCCAAGAGGGCTTCAAGGGGCTCTCGCTGCTGAAACACTGATACTGTGGAGGAGTGACGAATGGGGCAAAGAAAGGCCCCCCAGTTGCGCGCGCACTTGCACGACGCCCCAACGCCGGCGCGACATCGCCTTGCCCATGTGTTGCCCTTCGGGCGGGGGCGACAAGGCGCGGCGATCGTGCCTTCGCACGGGCCTTAGTAGAAGGTTTAGAGATGGACCCCAACGCCTCAACACGATCGGAGTAACCCGCCTGGTGACCTCACCTGAGGCCTTGGAGATTGCTCGGGGGAGGTACCTGGATGAGATTAGTCCGTCAGAACACGAACGGTTGGTAAGGGAAGCTCCGTCTCAGGCTCCTGGCATCGCTGGGAACCCACCTTCCAGGCAGTGCTCCCCCCTGCCATGCACCGCACGAGAGCTAGCCCCCCGGGGTCCCCGGCACCTCTCACGCTGTATTTTCGACCAGCTCGGGTCAGCAGGAGTGCCGATCGTCCAAAGTATCCGATGTACCTGTGAGAGCTGACCATCGCGCACGATACCAAGGGGACTAGCGTGTGTGCCAGCAGATTCTACGCCGCGAGACGGGCTGACGAAAAGTTGCTCCCGTTTCCCACGCGGTATCCGCACTTCCCACGTTGTTCCAGGATCGCTCTGGGAAAAGAGCAGGGTGAGGCAGTACCGCTGGGCAAGCCCC